>PVJH01011535.1:0-68213 GCA_004026705.1 Nesogale talazaci | reverse complement strand
CCCTTTTTAAAAAAATTGATCATTTTATTGGAGGGGCCCTACAACTCCCATCACAATCCCCAACAACATCAGTTGTATTCAGGCCATTTTTACACACCCATTGCCATCATCACTCTCAAAACATTCTCCCTCCCTCCAAGCCCCCATTATCTGCCCCCTATATTACCCTTCCTCCCCCCCTTCCCCTTGAGCCCTTAGTAATTTACAAATTATTTTTTCATCCTGTACACTGTACAAATGTAAAACTAAGTCTGAGAGGGCAATGATATTCTCCTAGAATATTCACAATTTAAGCTCAACTATTGACTCTGCCACCATAATGTGAGGAAAGTCAGGCCTTGCTGTAGGTGTTTGTGAATAGGTAAGCTTGTTGTGCCAACATGGCCAAAGATGATAGGTAGGTCTGTTGTGATAACATGACCAATGAACACACTAGATCAATTGAAAGGCAGAGATAAAAAAGGCTCAGTGAGGCCCGCCCTTTCTTGGACCTTCGGAGTAGCCAGCTGCTTAGTTCATCCTGAGCCTCAATCTCCAAATGACACTACCTGTGGGACACCTAATCAGTGGACTGTGTAGCTGTGAGTTGAGGTTCCTTCAAGCCCTGCTTCGCCAAGCTCTGGAATATACATCTCTTGAGCTGGGGACTCTTGGACTCTGTCTTTTGGCTGACTGTTGGTGACCTGACCTGCTTTGCTGTTGCTGCTTGTGGCTGGATAGCCTGAATTGCTCTACAGAGGACTACTTGGCAGCCCTCAAGACTCAAAGGACTGTCATTCCAAGTGAGTTGCACCGAGCCATTTGTACTGCTTTATAGATTAGTTAACTGTTTATTTTTTCTTATATATGCTTCTATCTATATAAATATATAAAAAGAATTACTATTGTCCTGATTTTGTTTGTCTAGAGAACCCTAACACAGTGCTGTAGCTAAACAGCTTCTCTGCTAACAGCACTAGCTGGCAGCCAGCATTAAAGTCTAGATCAGAGAAGACATCAACATAATTCCAGCTCCCAGTCTTTGAGTCACATCAACTTCTGAGTGGAGAAAAGTCAAGATATTCCTATAGTGCTCTGCTTAATGTGCTGATTCATAAGCCAGATAATATTTAGGGATGGTTTGTTATACAGCAATAGATGATTGGAGCATTTACTTTCTAAATGTGATCAATTTTGAACAAAGTATTCATTCAGATTATAATAAAAGATGTTAAAGTGAGTCTCTTTGGTGTCTAATTGAAAATATCAATGGTAAACATCTGAGACAAATACAAACAATAGAAACAATACAAACGTATCATGGTATTTTCAAACGGTAACTCCTTCACAATCCAATGGCACAAACTCCACCTATATGTACCTCCAGTGGATATAACTAAAGAATAGCAACAACCTTCTTCCCTCCCTCCTTCTCTTTTCTTCCTTCCTTCCTTCCTTTTTTTTTTTTTTTTTTGACTTGCTATCCCAGAAGTCAGAGCTTCTGACTCAGTGGCAGTTTTACAGTTCTCTTCAGGGTTTAGGATCTAATGGGAAGAGGACTTTTCTTAACACTGCACTTACATAGAAACTTTGGTACTTCCAACAATACTTAAGTAGCAGTTTTTAAACTAACATATTTCTAAAGATGCTTTTATTCTTATGTAACATAAATTGAGAAAGTACTAGGTACCCATAGGAAAATTACCTTTCTTTTATCTCAATTAGTTTTTTGCTTCCCCATTAAGCTGACACCATGGGGGAAAAACCTAGGTGCAAATAGTTGATTTGGTGACATCTGACAAAGATTATCTAAAAGAATGAATAAAACTAAATCCCAGTATACTTAGAACTTTCAGAGAAAGTTCTATACATAGAACTTTCAGAGCCCCCTGATGAAATAGGTTCGTCAAATCTAGAAGAATATAGAAAAAAGTTGTTACTCCCTTCACTCCTATTTCCCACAGACAATTGTGAACACGTGGATCATAATGTGCGAGTATTCAAATAGACTTTCAAGGGCATCCCACACCACAACATCAAAGAAATCCCATCACAGATACATGCAGTGCAAATCTGAGCTAAATCACAATCCAATGGTCCTACATGAAGATGGTTGCAGTATAATTACTCTGGTTATCTAAGCCTGACTGATATAAGAGTATTTGAGATGGGACTTCGCATGTGTCTGATACAGTCCACTGCCTGAATCTCCCATTATGCTGTCAAAATGTGAACAATTGCAGTCTCCTTCACAGTGGCAGCCATCACTTCATTTGTGATCAGTTCATTTGTGTAAATACCATGAGGTCATAAACTGTATCTTTTTAATGTTGTAGCCTCAGTGTCATGCATGGTATTGACACAAACCACATGCCACACATATTCTTACATGGTAATGAATATTCAGTAATTATTTGTTACTTGAATGAATGAATGCATGAATGAATAGTGGAAGAAAGGAAGAAGCAAGGCAGGAAGGAGATGAATATTCAGTAATTACTTGTTACTTGAATGAATGAATGAATGAATAGTGGAAGGAAGGAGGGAAGAAAGGAAGGGGGGAGGAAGGAAAGAAGGAAGGAAAGAAGGAAGGAAGGAAGGAGTTCTTATTGTGTCACAGTGTTCGGTGCTCTCCATCAATTATGCTAAGTACTGCACTTAATTGTTGCACAATGTACCACCCTTCTTTGACAGCTGAGACTCTTGCCTTAGACAACTTACATTTCTAGCCCAAACCCCAAATATCAAACACTGCCTTTGAGTAGATTTTGAATCATGCCAATGATATAAGGCATAGCGAACTGTAGGTTTTCAAGACTGTAACTCTTTAGGAGAGGAGAAAACTTCATCTTTTCCCCTTGCACCAGGCTGGTGAGTTAGCAGCTGCATACATAAAGTGTTTCCTTGGTAGGATTACACAACAGAAAATTTACTCAGCCCAGAATTAAATGAAAAATCAAACCCATATCTCACACACTTAACCTGCATCTTCTTCATCCCTTAAATTCTTCATGAGACAACATGTAGAGAATGAGTGCTTTTGCAAATATCCTGTGTGTCATGGTGGAGATACTCTTTTTCATTCCAGGGTCCCTTCCATCCTGTCAATGCTGAAATTCAACAGAACAGAAACTCTTCCTTAAGATGCTCCCTACCTCAGTTCTGTTCCATTGGTTCCCCATCCCAAACCATTTCTATATGCACTGCACTTGGATAAAAACACCTCTTCCGGGCTGAGCCCCGGTGCCGTAAGTGTTTGAGTGAGGAACTGCAGCCCGCAGTCTTGGCGGTTCGAATCCAGTGGCGGCTCTCAGGAACCACACTGGGTAGCGCTCATGACCACCAGAGGCAGCGATGCCCACAAGAAAAAAAATCACCTCTTCCATAATGGATCTTCTCTCTGGAGCCTGCAGGATAGAGAGACAGATAAATGCATGACCCTCACATTCATTTTTATGAAAACATTATCTTGTCCTAACACACACAGTCCTGGGATTACTCAACATGTTTAAGTGAAAAGAATAATGAGGTGGAAAGGGAGAGAAGGGCTGAGTGGGAGGCAGTGGACCAGATCTTTAACTTCAACCCCCCGGATGATAAAATGCAGTTCAGATAGTATCAGAAAGCTCCAGTCCAAATAGTATTGCTGTGTTGGAGATCCTAGTTATGGTTGTTGTTTAATCCCCCAAATTGAGATCTATTTGTAAGAGAATAACATTTTAATAAGATAAAACTCAAGAAGAACATCAGATTGTGGAGGAGAAAACTTTTATTCAATGGAAATCTTTTTGAGGCTGTGGGGAAATGAGGGCAGATATCCATGGCTATTTTGCAGCAAATACTCAGCAGCTAGAATTCTTTCTTAAGCATTAAGTTTTTCTTTTTTCCTTTTTTTTTAAGAGACAAGATC
Organism: Nesogale talazaci; assembly: GCA_004026705.1. Taxonomy (NCBI): domain Eukaryota; kingdom Metazoa; phylum Chordata; class Mammalia; order Afrosoricida; family Tenrecidae; genus Nesogale; species Nesogale talazaci. Next base: position 64,324 of record PVJH01011535.1, on the reverse strand, counting down.
AATGACCATCTCTTTTCAGCCAGGATTTCAGGTCAGTCATGCCATGTGTGCTGATATAAGCTGACATTTTAGTAAAAAAAATTGGGCTTTAAATATACATTTTATAGTCTTTATTGTATAGCCTGTGAATGCCATTGGAAATTTTAAAATCCCTTTATAGTTTTTAGGTCAATTGTGGGCCATGTACATTTTGTTTTTGTTTCCTAAGTAATAAAACAAGGGAATAAGAAGGGGAAGGGGAGAGGGAGCAAAGTTTACAAGTCATAATGTTCCATGAATGGTTTTAAATTTATGGTTGTACTATAAACTATATTAGGTAATCTGAAAGCTAGTTTGTTTCTTTCATTAGTGCTTTCAAAGGCTATAAATTTAGGCAACTAAACCCTGTAAACAACACACGAATAGTCACAAATTGACCTGGGACAAGATGCACACACATTGACACACATTGTCTGTGTGTCTCCAAAGTCAGACAACTCTAAACAAATCAAGGCTCTTCTCCATCAGAACCACACAGCAGGCAGTGGACTCAAAGTCTGACTCCAATCAGTTAGGATTCTAATGACTCAGATGATCCACATCAGACAAAAGGTTGGCCGTGTGACAACGCCATCATCCTCAAAGAACCATCCTTCCTGCCCTTCAGAACTGCTCTTTTCACAAGATCCACTGCTCTCTTTTAGAGGTTACTAGAGAATAATTATAATAAATATTATTATTATTGCTATTAAACTGACCAATACACATTTTGGTGCCTCTAGTTTTTGAGATATAGGAAACATTCCATATACTACTCTTCACTTTGCTTGCCCATAAACAATCAGGATATTCTAATGTAGTGTTAGCTAGCCTGAGGCAGAAGAAGTACATGCTGGCTTTATTTAGTTTGTGCTGTACTAAATATTTAGGTCAAATATTACTTCACATCCTTTAATCCAAAGATGTATTTGAACAGTGTAAATACATGAACATGGAATTCTCCCCAAGTATCATTTCACCTTTATTAGGAACCGAATAGCAGAAAGCTTCAATATGGTATCTGAAAGGAAAGTCAGAAATAAAAGTTACTCTGCAATAAGTGAAGAGCCCTGCTGGCACAGTGCAGGGGTGTCACACTGGTGGCCCATAGTCCACATGTGGCATGTGGTCTTTTTTTGTGGCCCACGATGCTCTGAAATAAAATGAGAACAGAAAAAAAATTATTATGAAGAAAATAACACTTAGGGGAGATCCAGGCAATACTGTAAAAACAATTCCCTCGTTAACCCTTTAACTACTGAAGACAAGTATACACGACCCAGTGATTTTCCTGGGGGGCTGTGGAAGTGTTTAGAAGCGCTGATGTCCCAGCGATGCTAGGAAACGATATGTCTGCCACTCTCAGTGTCACGTAATGTAAACAGATTCCAACAGCGAACAGGTTAAAAAGAGCATTTTGGGTTGTGCTGTTATGAACTATATAACTTAGCGGCAATGCTAGTTAACATTTTTAGTGGGAACCCGTTTTGATTGTGTATTGCATTTGTCAGCTGTCCAACATTTTGTGTTTTTTATTAGTTATGTTTTCAAGTCACAACAAAAGAGGTAAGTGCAAATGTGTAATAGATGGATTTTGTTAATGTTAGCATTAAATTATACACATCTTAAAGTGTATCTTGATATGCTAGTGGTATTTGTTAAATTTCCTTGTTAGGTAATAGATACTATATATTCTATCTCTGCATTAAGGCACTTTGTCAAAAATATCAATGTATTTCTTTAAGTATTTTATTCAAAATTTTGAATGAATTGATCTATAGAATGATTCGGTTTTAAAAGACAAATATTGAGAAGTAGCAATTCCCAAAATATATTCTTATTTAGGTGAGAAATACCCAGAAATTTAAAAGTTTGCTGTACAAATTTTATTCTATTTTGGGAGAACATACTTGTATGAGCAACTATTTTCATCCATAAAATTAAATAGAATGACATACAGAACAAGATTAACAAGATGTATCTGTCTTAATGAAGATTGTCTGTTCTCAGTCTTTGAAACCAGATATTGGAAAACTAGTAGGAGAAAAGCACTGGAAAGCATCGGATAAAAAGGAATAATTTTGGTTTTATAAACGCATAAAATAAAAATGTTTAAATAAAAGCAATCATAAAGTGTTTTAATTATTATATCCATATTCCTGAATCCTCTCTTCAAAATAAAAATTTAACAAAGTTTGTAAAGGTGAAGTGGCCTGCATGAATCTTGCCTCTTGCACTAAATGGCCCAGGTTTTAATTGAGTTTGACACCCCTGGCATAGTGGGTAATGTGCTTGATTGCTAACCACAAAGCCTATCAGCCATACAAGGCTATCAGCTACTCTGAAAGAGAAAAGCAAGACTTTCTGCTCCCAGAAAGACGTACAGCCTTAGAAATCTACAGCAGAAGGTTCATTTTGTCCTTAGGGGTCACTGTAACCATAATAAACCGAATGGTAGTGATTTGGGTACAATTAATAAAGATTCAAATCCTTTATTAAAGTGAAAATGTTCTATTCTTATTAAAGATGGCACAATTTCTCCACCTGTGCACAAAAATTCTTAAAAGAAAAGCTACCACTTTGCTTATAAAGAGAGAATTCTACCACTGAATCACCAAGGTTAATGCTTATTTTGCTTATAAAGAAACTGAGTCAATCTCACTTCTGAAACATTTAATATGAATTATCCATTGACTTCTATATATTAAAATGTGTTCTGAAATATTTATCACATAATTTGAAGAAAAACATATAATATTAAAATATTTATGGAAAAGTGCTTTAAAATCTTACACTTCTGACACTCTAGATTGCCCAAACACCTTTCATATATGGGTCTTTAAATTTTTCTATTTTATTTTATTCTCTGCTCAAGCTGTCTTCAGGTTCAGTTGTATCCAACTTGTAGTCTCAGTATATATTGCGTAACTCCCAATATCCAAAAACACTGCCACCTAATTGATTCTAACCATAGTGATACTGTAGCATGGAGAACAGCTGCCCCTTTGGATTTCCAAGCCTTAAAAAATTTTAAAGGTCAAACCACAGACCTTATAATTGACAGCTCAAGGCTTAACCAGCTAGCCTCTATGGGTTAATTTATATACAGATTCCCTTGGAAGTCCCTTAATAATCAATTATTTTCAACAACTTAACCTTCTTGTCTCATCCGTATTGTATGTCTGAATTCTTCTCATGTTTAAAACTAGGATGATAAGTTATTAAATTAGAAAAAGTTAATAGCTGAAAATATAGAGGAGTACCATATCTAAGAAGTTAGACCTGATGAACTCTATTTAAGGCAATTTTCTGAATCAACACCCCAAAATAGCCCCAGGAAGATGCCTAAAAAACAAGTCACCAAGAAAAAATGTTTTTGTTGTTCAGTTGGATTATTTATTGAAATCTTCTATGATCCAAGCACTGTGCTAGATACAATAGATTCATGCCATTCTCACAGCAACACCATGAAGATTATTGGATGAGGAAACTAAAACTCCGAGAGGTTATTTTTTCCAAGTAATATAGTGAGGTTCATCTACATCTTATAGCAAGCCATTCTCAAAACCAGACAAAAACCAAGCTTACTGTCACAGGGTTTGATTCCAACTCATTGTCACCCTATAAGACAGAGTAGAACTCTGTGTTGCTGAGACTATGAACCTGTACAGAATTAGAAAGCCTTACCTTTCTCTTACAGAGTAGTGGTTTCAGACCGCTCAAGGCAGAGCCCCCGAGATCACTAGTTAATGGTTCAAACCTATTCTGTAAACTATGAACACAACAACTCCTGAAATCTATGAGAATTTTAACATGGTCCTGCACTTTCCCTCTTTTGATCAAGATTTTTCTGTAGAATCTTTGATCAAAAAATTTAGTAATGGTAGTTATTCTCATGGCAAAAGAGAGGGCTGTTCATGAGGGCAATTGGCCAGACATTTCATGTATTCTTCCTATTCCTGACTCTCCTTCTTCTTCTGTTTTTCCAAGTGAATAGAGACACATTGTTGTGCCTTGGATGGACACTCGGCAAGCCATTACATCCCCAGGTACTCTTCTTATTAGAACATTGTACTGACCTAAAAAAATGGTCAAAATACACGTTTATGTTTCAGACAACCTGTGAAACAGGGGTTCGTTTCTTTTCTCTTTTGTCCACCTGTAGAGGACATTTGTTGCTGTTGCCTCTCCATTAACCCTGCTCCCTACTTCTGGTAACAGATACTTGATTCCTATTGGTAGAAGAGCTGGTCCATACTTTAATCCATGCATCCAAAGTAGAGATATTCCTGTTGCCATTTCAACACTTGGATCTAGCTTTGTTTGAAAATTAATTGCTGAATTTAATATTACATTATTCAATGTTAGATGGTATTAAGTCAGCTCTGTCACACAGTAACCTTGTATGTAACAGAATGAAAAATTACCTCTCCTTGCACCATCTTCCACTATTATTAGATGAAAATTTGTTGTGAATCAGGTTTTTGCTGGTTAAATTTTAGAAGTAGACTTCTGGATTTTCCTTAATAATCTGTCTTTATCTGAAAGCTTGTCTTAAACCTGTCTTTCATGAGTTACCCTGCTATTATTTAAAATACCAGTGATGTAGTTCCCAGCATCACTGCAACATGCAAGCCACTGCAGTAGGATAAAAAGAGCCCAAAATTAACATTTTAATTGGGTCAATTTAAGGTGAGGTTTGTGGGCTGAGCCCTGGTAGCGTAGTGGTTGAGTGAGGGACTGCAGCCCACTGGGTTCAAATTCAGCATCAGCTCTCCAGGAGCAAGGCTGGGCCTCCTTCTCCCACCAAAAGGCAGTGATGCCTACACACTGAAAAAAAGATGGATTTTGTTTGCTTAATGAATTTTGAGATTTCCCAAGGCATAATTTCAATTGTGACTCACAGTTTCAAGTGAAATTATTCAACATTCTCACCCCTTCCTTTTTCCTAATACTCTCCTCTGCACTTCTAAAATGTTAGCATCAAGTGCACATCTTTCATATAAAGGGATTACATTCATCGGGCACAGCCAACTTTCTGAAATGAAGCATCACAGATATCAACAATCTACTCACTAATTAGCCATCTGAAAGCCTAACAAAAAACACTGGTTTACTTCTGGGGTTGATAACCAGACTCCTATACCTGTCTGTTCCCGTCAGTTCTCCTTATTGTTCTGAGAATTAAGGGCTGTTGTATACAGTAAGCTCAATGTTGAAAACCATGTTTGCTAGAAACACTGTTCCCTAATATTGGAAGGGTTTTGAAGGAAGGAAATGAAATAGTAGGCATATGTGTCCCTTTAACAAACAAATCCAAGAGTTCTAGAGGAAAGCTATTAAAAAGCTGAAAGAATTCTTTAATACCTATTACTTTTTATAATTATATATTTTTAAACTCCTAAGTATAATCTTGAAGTATAAAGAGTTATAGAAAATATAAAGACCCATTGATTAGATATATGAGGAAAGGAGATCTTGGTGAGCTTTTATGCCTTAAATATTGATATTTACTTATGAAATATCTGATATTTTATCAATATTGAGATTGATTACAAAATGTGGAAACAGCTGTTAGAGCTTTACAGCTGTGTCAACTTAGGCAAGCCATGATTCTCTGGTCTGTCAGTGTTAATGTACCATATTTTTCGGACCATAATATGCACCTGACCATAAGATGCACCCAGTTTTCAGAGCAGGAAAACAAGAAAAAAATATTCTGAACCAAATTGTACCAGTATACTAAAATATTTATCAAAGCAAAACATGGTAATATTTAACAGTGTAAACTCAACAGTGATGTTAAGAAGCATCATCACTTTCATTAACAAATGAGGGCAGGCATGTGCTGTGCTGATCATATGACCTGACTGACATTGAGACTCCAGGAGGCAGAACTTCCCCCGAATGCACAGCAATCCACAGCATGCAAACAGCAGCGGACAGCAAGTGGGCTTAATGAGATCATAAACAAATGTTCTGGGGTGTCACACCTACATACCCCTCATTTTTCCCCCACTTTGGGGGCGCAGGGGTAGTGTGTCTTATGGCTTGACAAATATAGTACTTTAAAACGTATGTAATGATGTAGTTATCCCTACTGATGAGCTATAATAATACAATAAATTCCATGATGAAATCAGATGTGAATAGCCACTCATTTGAATCATTGAGAAAGAGTATGGACTGAATCCAATATATATTGTCTTTCTGGCAAAGACTGCTAGCTTTTTGATTGCTCTGGATCCTCATCATCTGGCTTCCAATTCTTTGGACTTGGGTCACAGTCTGCTGTATTGACTCCTGATCTTGGGATTCATTAGTTCCACAGACTGTGAGCCAGCAGCATGCCCCCCATCGGGTGTCCATTTGAGGAATGAAAGTGTTGGGGTGGAGTCAGTCCTGTCAATCAAGATAAAGGTAATTAGTCCTCTATGTAGGCATTGCCTTCTCCTGAGGATTCTGGGAACTCCTGTATTTCCTCCTTGGAGGCTGGAGACACTCTCTCTCTGATAACTCCTTTGGAAATGTTACTGACAAGGATCACTTCCTGGGAGATGCAGCAACTGATAAGATCATTGGAAGTATGCTAGTGCCCTGAGTTGAAAGAGTCACATGGAGATTGCTGCCAGTGCTGAGATGCTTATAATACAACTGGATCCACAAGACTTACCACCCACTGTCCTATGATCTTCCTGCATTCAGCATCATTCCATGTGTTTCATAAGTCTGAAGAGGACCTTATATATTGGCTTTGGACATATGGACTAATATTAGACTTAAGGACTTGATCTGGACTGGGCTGGGATGTTTTCTCAATATTCAATTGCTCTTATAGACAAACCTCTCTCTTATACACATATGAATGTGCCTTTACAGAAGGCAGCCAACAGCCAGTAGCCTGCCATCTAACCTGTCAATCTTTGGCTCATCAGCCTCTGAAGCTACATGAATCAGGAAAAGTCCTCAATCTGGCATTTGACCAAAAATCTTGGTACCTGTCAACCTGTATAACTGAGGAAGCATTTTCCTTCACATAAATCTCTTTATGTATATACTATTGAGATGTTAAGACCATATTCTGGCTCTCATGAACTTGTTTTCATTTTCTGCAACTCAACCTGCACTTATATTCAAGCAATTGAATTCCATACTCAGCCCTGGCCTCATCTCTCCATATTATCAGGTAGTCCATTTTTTTCCTGTGCCTTTTGTTTGATGAAATCCAGATGTATAGTCACCATTTATGTTGCTGAAATAAGGTATTTGTAATAAAAAATGCATTAGTCAACAAGGTTGCTCTTTTTGTTACTGTTGTTAAGTGCCATCTAATCAGTTCCGACCCATAGTGACCCTATGCACAGCAGAACAAAACACTGCCTTGTCCTGCACAAGGCATCCTCACAATTGTTCCTATGCCTGAACCCATTGTTCAGCCACTGTGACAATCCATCTCACTGGGAGCCTCCCTCTTTTTCACTGTCCCTCCACTTTACCAAACAATTAACAACAACAACCCTGTTAATGTAGTACTGAAACCATGGTTGAATGATCTTCAGTGAAATTTTACTTGCATGTGATACTACTTATATTGTGAGATAATTTCTATATTCTGTTGGGCCACCTTTTCTTGTTATGTGTATAATCTCTTTCAGTGGTTGTCCAGGTTCCAAATTTCTTCACATAGACTACTGAGTGCCTTGAATTTGCGGAAACATTTTGATTGATCTTCTGTCAATTCTTGGTATCTTATTTTGTGCTGATGCCTTAAGTTCAGCTTGTATTTCTTCTTTTGGTGCCTGGATTAAATAGTTGGTTTTTATTAGTTCTTATTGTTTAGTAATTCTATATAGTCTTTCCATCTTCTTTTGATGCTTCCTTCATTGCTTAATATTTTTCCCTTAGAATCATTCAATACTGCAATTATAGGTGTGGTTTTTTTCTTCAGTTCCTTCAGCTGTATATATAGTGGTGTATTCAACAATTTTTATTTTCTAACTTTAAGTTTTTCCACATTTCATTATAATACTTTACTTTGTCTTCTTGAGCTTCCCTTGGGCATTTATGGTTCTGCTTATTTTATTTCATCATTTCTTACATTTGCCTTAGCTACTCCATGATTAAGAACTATCCTAGAATCTCTTCTGATATAATATTGATCTTTTCTGTCTTTTTGTGACTTCTTGCTTTTATTTGTGTATGAGAATCTTGATGACACCCCACAGTTAGTCAGATCTATTTTTAATGTTATTCAATGAGTCAGATCTCTTCTTGAGATTTTCTCTAAATTCAGGTGTAATAAAGTAGAGTTAACCATAGTGGCATGGATGGAGTGAGGTTTGGGGAATTTCATTTGTTGATGGAAAGGACTCAAAATAAGAAGAAACAGTTGCAGACATCTATTAATAATCAAAATGAAGAATGTATGAAGCATATTGTTGTTGTTAGATGCAAATGAGTCAGTTCCAATCCAAGGCAGCCTGATGCATAACTGAACGAAATATTTTATGGTGCTGCACCATTCTCATAATTGTTCCTATGTTTAGTTCATTGTTGTAGCCATCATGTGAATCCATCTTGTTGGGACCTTCCTCCTTTTCACTGTCTGTCTACTTTGCCAAACATGATGTCCATCTCCTAAACTTGTCTCTCCTAATAACATGCCCAAAGTATGTAAGACTCAGTCTTGCTATTCAAACCTCTCAGGAGCACTCTGTCCATACTTTTACCAAGACAGATCAGTTTGTCCTGTAGGCAGACCATGGTACTTTTAATATTTTTTTTCATCATCACATTCAAATGCATTGATTTTCTTTGTTCTTCCTAATTCACTGTCCACTTTAACACATATATGAGGCAATTGAAAACATCATAATTTGTGTCAGGTGCACCTGAGTCCTCAAAGTAACATCCTTGCTTTTCAATGTTCTAAAGAGTTTTGGATCAACAGATTTACCTAATTCAATGAGTCTTTTGATCTCTTCTCTGCTGCTTCTATAAATATTGATTGTGGATCCAAACAAGACAAAATCCTTGACAACTTCGATAATTTCTCCATTTATCATGATTCTTTGGTCCAGTTGTATTTTGGTTTGAGTTACATTGAGTTGTAATTAACACTAAAGGTTTCAACATTGATCTTCTTCAGCAAGTTTTTCAAGTCCTCACTTTCAGCATTAAAACATGCAGCAAGTTACTAATAAACTTTCCTCCAATCCTGATGCCACATTCTTCTTCATATAATCTGGTTTCCCTAATTATGTGTTTAGCATACAGATTCAATAAGCATGGTGAAAGAATACAATGCTGATGCACACCTTTGATGACTTGAAAACATGTGATATTCTTTTATGCTATTTGGACAACTGCCTCTGAAATTCCTGTTCATTTCAAGGTTATACATCTTTTATTGTGATTCACATAGTCAAAAGCCTTGGCACAGTCAATAAAACACAAACATCTTTCTGGTGTTCTCTTCTTTCAGTCAAGGTCTATCTGACATCAGCAGTGATATTCCTTGCTCAATGACTTCTTCTGAATTTGGCCTGTACTTCTAGCAGCTCTCTGTCAATGAATTGTTGTTTTTGGATGTTTTACTAACATGTAATATCAATGATACTGCTCTATAATTTGAGGATTCTGTTGGATCACCTTTCAATGGAATGGATGTAAATATGGATCTCTTCTAGTCATTTGACCAAGCAATTGACTTCCAAACTTCCTGACACAGATCAGTAAGTGCATCCAGTGCTTCATCAACTTATTGAAACACTTCAATTGATAGTCTGTCAACTCCTGGAGCCCTGTTTTTGACTAATGCTTTCAGTGGAGCTTGAATATCTTCCTTTGGTACCATTGGTTCCTGTCCATATACTTTGTGAAATGGTTAAATGTTGACAAGGTTTTCTTAGTACAGATTGACATTGTATAGTCTTTCCATCTTTTGGTAGTTCCTACATCATTAAATATTTTGTGCACAGAATCTTTCAATATTGGAACTTAATAATAATAACTAATAGTTCTTAGTTCTTTCAGTTTGATATCCTGAATGCATTCTTAATTTTTGGCTTACTAGTTCTGTGCCTTTGTATATTTGACTTTGTGTTCTCCAGCTGTCCTTTACAATTTTCTTTTCAGCTCTTGGATTTCATATTGTCTTCCACTTGCTTTAGCTTTTCTATGATTAAGACCATGATTCAGGGTCTCTTCTGACATCCACTTTAATCTTTTCTTCCCTTCCATTCTTTTTTTTGTGTGGGCATCACTGCCTCTGGTGGTCATGGGAACTACCCAGTGCCGCTCCTGAGAACCACCGCTGGATTTGAACCACCAAGGCTACGGGCTGCAGTTCTGCACTAAACCACTTATGCCACCAGGGCTCAGCCCTTCCTTTCTCTTTAGTAACCTTTTGCTTTCTTTGTATATGATGTCTTTATGTCCTCTCACAGTTCATAAGATCTCCTGTCATGAGTGTTCAATTCATCAAATCTGTTCTTGGGATGTTCTTGAAATTCAGATGGGATGGGATAGACTCTTGTTGCTTTTCTTTTTCAGCTGTAGACTGAACTTCTATTTGAGCAATTGACAGTCTGTTCCACAATAAACCTCTGGTTTTAGCTACTGATATTGAGGTTCTTGACCATCTCTTCCCACAGATGTACTCGATTTTACTTCTGTGTTTTCCAATGGGATAAATCTATATGCAGTCACCTTTTGTGTTGCTGAAAATGGTATTTGCTTTGAATAAGTCAGTGGTCTTGCCAAATTGAATCATGTGATCTCCAGCTTTCTCTCTGTAACAAAGACCATATTTTCTGACTGTTCTTTGCTCTTTGCTTCCAATTTTTGCATTCCAATGGTCAGTAATTATCAATGCTTCTTGATTTCATATGTGATCAATTTTTCCATTCTACATCACTAGCTTTTGTGTTTTGTACATAAATTTGAAAAAATAGTTATTGCATCTTCTTAAAGTTGGAGAGAAATAATGCTATCACAGACAGCACTGAATTTCAAGATTGATTTCAAAATGCTCTTTGTGTCATTAAATCCATTCTTGGTTGTGTTATCCTCAGCATATTACAAATGACCAAAAACAATCTATTTCAATTCACTAGGACATAGTTAAAATGAAATGGTATGCATAGATTGGTAGATCTTTATGAATTCCATTTCACTTTTGATCAATTTCAATTTTCTTAGATTCATACTTCCAGTATGAATCAGTAGCAGTTTTTGAATCTGTTTATTCTTACCTTGAGTTATTCCCCATCAGCAAATGAAGATCCCAAAGGTCTTCATGCCATCATTATCTACTCGAGTCTAAGAAAACAGCTCCTCTTCAGTGATACTTCAAAGAGCTTGAGGGATACATCTTTGGGTAATATATCTGACAATTTCTGCTCCATTAATTAGTTCTTCAGTTTCTGACAATTTCTCAAACCTAAACATTAGTTTTTCAATGGCTACCTTGACCAAAGTGGGCCCCCAAGTGCTTCAATAGGGAGTTGCAGAAATGCTACGTGGATTTAGAATAGGATGTACAATGAGGGAAATCACTGGTGATATCAGATAAATCATGGTTGAACAAAGAGAATTCCAGAAAGATGTTTCTTTGTTTCTTTCTGGATTATGCAGTGGCATCCAAATGTGTAGCTCCAACGAACTATGGATTACATTCTGAAGGATGGGAATTCCAGAACATATCTTTGTGCTCATGTAAAATCTCTACATGGACCAAGAGGCAATAGTTTAAACAAGGAAACATCATTTAAAATCAAAAAAGTTATTCATTGGGGTTATATATTTTCACCATATTTATAGAATATATATACTGTGAAAATCAGAGAATTCGGTATAGTCAGGGATGTTTTATTTTATGAAGAACAGGGACATCAGGAGAAGAAAATCCTATTAACAACCTTTGATATAAAAGTGACACAATTTTGCTTACTGAAATCGAAGAGTACTTGAAGCATTTCCTGATGAAGATCAAGATTGCAGCCTTAAGTATGCATTACAACTCAATGCAAAGAAAGCAAAATCTTCACAACTGGACTAACAGTTAACATTATGATTAACAGAGAAAAGATTGAAGTTGTCGACAATTTCATCAATGCTGAAGAAAGCATCAATCAAAAATCAAACATATTGCATTAGGAAAATCAGATACATCAGACATCTTGAATGTGTTGAAGAGCAAAATCTTACTTTGAGTTCTCAGGTGCGCTTCATCTGGGTCATGGTATTTTAACTACCCCATTTGCATATGAAAGTGGGACATTTAATGTCAAATTATCGATGTGTGTCAATTATGCTGCTGGAGAAGAATATTGAAAATATCATGGTGGCCAAAAGAGCAAGCAAACCTGTCTTGGAAGAAGTACAGCCAAGCATGCTCTTTATAAATGAGGATAATGAGACTTTATCACACATAATTTAGAGACTCAAAAAAACAAAACTCAAAACTCACTGTCATCAAGTTCATACTGACTCCTCAAGACCCCACTGTGGGTTTCTTATACTCTGTTTATGGAAGTAGAAAACCCCATCTTTCTACACAGAATTGCTGATGGTTTCAAACTGCTGACAATGCAGATTGCAGACCAATGCGCAATCACTAGCCCTTATAAAAGATCATAATGTCTGGGTTGATCAAAATCACCTCCCAAGGATAAGGGAACAAAAAGTGATCCAAAATCAGTGGCAGGGTGGGGGTGAGAGACCTGATAGGGATTGATCAAGAGTAATGTAACAGAGAGAAATTACCGAAACCCAAATGAAGACTGAGCATGATAGTGGGACAAGGGGAAAGTAAAAAGAAATAGAGGAAAGAACTGTGAGGCAAAGGACATTTATAGAGGTCCAAATATAGGCATCTACATAGATAAATATATTTATATATGGTGATGGGGAAATAGATCTATGTGCTTATACTTGTAGGGTTAGTATTAAGACAGCAAACGGGCATTGGACCTCCACTCAAGTACTTCCTCAATGCAAGAGGACTTTGTTCTATTAAATTGCCATTCCATAATGCACACCTTCTCAACACGATCACTGAAGACAAATGTCTGCATAAGCAAATGTGGCGAAGAAAGTTGATGGTGCCCGGCTATCAAAAGAAAAAGCATCTGAGGTCTTAAAGTCTTGAAAGTAAACAAACAGCCATCTAGCTCAGAGGCAACAAAGTCCACATGGAAGAAACATACCAGTCTGTGTGAGCACAAGGTGTCAAAGGGATCAGGTATCAGGCATCAAAGAACTATAAATTATATTATTATAAATGAGAGGAAGTACAGATTGGGGGCCCAAAACCCAACTGTAGGTAAAAGGACATCCCCTTACAGATGGCTTGCAGGCAGGAGACAAGCCAGTCAGAGTAAAGTGTAGCAATAAAGAAATATGCAACTTTCTTCTAGTTCTTAAATGCTTCCTTCCCCATGCCCCACACTCCCCCCACCCCCCACTGTCACCATCCCAATTCTACCTTGCAAATGCGGTTAGACCAGAGGATGTACACTGGTACAGAAAGGAACCAGGAACATGGGGAATCCAAAACAGATGATCCCTCCAGGACCTGTGGTAAGTAGTGATACCAAGAGGGTGGAGGGAATGTGAAGTAGAAAGCGGGAACCGATTACAAGGATCTACCTATAACCTCCTTTCTGGGCTAGGAACAAGAGAGAAGGGGGTAAACAGAGACATCAATCAATGTAAGATATGACAAAATAATAATAATTTATAAATTATCAAGGGCTCATAAGGGAGAGGGGAGCACAGAGGGAGGGGAAATATGTGGACCTAACACCAAGCCAAGGGCATAAGTAGAAAGAAAATGTTTTGATAATGAAAATGGCAACAAATGTACAAATGTGCTTTGCATTCAATGGATGGATGGATGGATTTTAATAAGAGTTGTATGAGCCCCAATAAATGACTTTTAAAAAGAACATAATTCTTGGTGAAGTGGAGACAATGGAAAAGCAAGAAGAATTGACACCATAGCTACAAGAATGGGCTCAAACAAAAACTGTGAGTGCTTTCTCTGAAATCAATATGACAGTACCTAACAAAAATGTGCGTGTGTTTAAAATAAAACTCATTGTCATGGAATCAAGGCCAGATTCATTGCAGCTCATTGCAGACTCATTCCCTTACGCAGGCTGTAATTGCCTCCCTCAGAGCTGCTGGTGACTTCAACTGCCAACCATGTGAATTGTAGCCTATGCATAACCACTCCAATACCAGCATATATATATACATATATATGATACTGTCACATTTGTTCTAACTCAGAGCAGATTCACATGTGAGCTTCAGTGGTTTTGTTTCTCTGAGAACAAAGTCTAAGACACCAGTTATATGCTAATAAATTCCAAAGTGTTATAATCAGGTAAAAATTCTCCCCTAAACTTGTTCATCTAATTGCCTACTTAGCATACATAGGATATGAATCTCAAACAGTATTTTTTATTTTGTCCTCCACACCACTAGTCTCCCATTCTTTCCCCACCATGATAAGAATACCATCATTTACCTGTTTGGGTTTGTTTGTTTTTTCATGTCAAGAATCTTAGAGTCCTACTGGTTCATATTCACATCCAATCCAACAGCCCATTCTTCTTAGTCACCTTCAAAGTTTATTTGTAAGCACACAAATTTCCATGCCTCTCAATATGTCTATTCTAGTCCAAATCATCATCATTTATTAAAGATGGCTGAAATTGTCCCTTCACTTTCTTCTGTGCGTCCTCTCTTGACTTGTAGTATTAATCCACCATCCAGAAAATAAGAGTCCTCTTTGAAAAATGCAAATCAGATAGCTTCTTTCTCACTACTAAAGCTTCTATTTTTCTCAACACACACATAGAATAAAATTCGTAGTCCTTACATGAAATAATAGACCTATGTGCTCTTCTTGCTTCTCTGATTTAATATCTTCTGAGTCTCTGGTGCCAACACAACTTTCTAAATATATAGAACTTTTGTTCCTCTAACCGAATAAGTCCATTTCTGGCTCAGAGACTTTGAATGTACTCTTCTCTTTTTGTCCCTTGATCCAAGCCTGTGTTCAGATGCCATCCTCCTAGACTGAAGTTTTCCAGAAACTTCTTACTACATATAAACCTAACCATTTCCTCTTGCTCTTATTTTGATTTACTATTTTTCATGACTTTTTATAGTGCTCATAATACAAGGGTAAAGTCAAAACATATTGCCTCAGAATCATAGAAACCTTTATTAATCAAAATGTCATGCTACTGTTTCTCAATACATCCTCCATCTAATTCTATACATTTTCAAAAATTGTTTTCTGTCTCTAACTCTTCTCACAAAGAAACCTGCACTCTTGGGTTTATACCACATAAAATAGCAATTCATGCAGTCTCAAAGGACTGAAATCACATTCTTTCAATGTTCTTTCAACTTGGAGGCCAAAATAAAGTCTGAAGGGTGAAGATCAGGACTCTAGAGTGAATGATCACAGTCCCCAACACAATTTTAGGAGGACAGCTCTTGCTACTTTCAAAGAATAAGCAGGTACATTATCATGATGAAAAAAATTTTTAGCACACGTCTCTTGTCCCTTTTCTTAACAATGCACTTTTAAATTTTCTTTAAAATTCCACAGAATGAGCTCCCTTACTTGCCCTGTGTCTTTTGAGTAAACCTTCCAATATTATACCTTTGAAGTTCTAAAAACCAGCTGCCATAAGCTTTTAAGTAAATCTCTCTACTTTGAATCCAACATACTCCCTTGAAAGTCACAGTTTAGATTGGAATTTATTTTTGAAGGCACGCAAATAAGATTAAGACAGGTTTGTAACTGAGAGAACTGGTCTATATCCCTTCATTGACTATGAAAAAATGTTTAGGCATGTTTTTTATAGAATAAACCCCTATATGTATGAACTGGGACCCTGGTAGCAATACTTTTCATGTACTCACAACTATTTTTAATATCTATTTATCTGTTGCCCTCATTAAAAAATGCAAACTCCTTGGGAACAGGACTGTTGTTTTGTTCGCCATTATATCTTCCATGCTTACCTATTATGGGGCCTCTTCATAGAATTCATAAAACATTTGCCAAATTAATTAATGACCAAGTGCCAGCTTCATATATAACTGCCTCTCCCTGTGCCTTCAGGAAAACAAGTCACTCATCCAGGAATTCCCATGCATAGGTGTGTCAATCTTAGGTAAAGAGAGAACTAATTAAATACCCGAGTTATATAGTTGTTCTCTGTGGCAAATAGTAAGACAAATTCTTTGCCAAAAGGATTTCATTAATTATCAGAACAACATTATGGAGAAGTTATTACAATAAACCTCATGTTTGTGATTAACACTAAAGTTTAAGAACAGATTATTTGTCCAATCCTTCGGAAACTCCCAAGAGTAGTTCTTCATTGTCCATAGTTCTTCATGTGTCTTTCTGAGCTGGAATTTACTTGATGATACTGAGTTTCTAAATATGCTTCATATGGTTCTACAGCCATAGAAATTTTCTATTATTTTCTAATTCCATTTTTTGTTGCCCCTTGTGTGTGTGCAGGTGCATGCATTTATGAACACAATTATTTTCCATTTGAGGGCATGTCTTTCTGATAGAACAAAAATTTTAACTTCCTCTTTAGACTTGGGCATTCCAATTTTTTCTTCAGCTTTGCCTCCCCTTCCCCTTTAATACTGAACATGGCGCTAAAAGCAGGGGTATAAGTGTTATGTTATGTACTTCTTCACGCCAGGAACACTACTCACAGAGTCCATAATAGAAGTAGCACCACTCTGAGCTCTGGGGATCACATAACTCTGATCAGGGATGAATTTAGTCCAGTCCTAAGGTTCTGTGAATTATAATTTTTCACATTGTAAATTTGGTATATAGTAGTGTTCGTCTGGGTTGACTTGAGAAGCAAATTTGTAGACACTCATCTATGTATAAGAAAGAACTTTATTATATACAAGAGCAGTTGAATATTGAGAAAACATCCCAGCCCAGGTCAGATCAAGTCCATAAATCTGCTGTTAAACTATATGTACAATACCAATCTATAAAATCCTCTTCAGACTCACAAAACATGCAATGATGCTGAATGCAAAGATCACAGGCCAGTGGGTTGAAGTCTTTTGGATTCAGTAGCATTATAAGCATCTCGACCCTGGCAGGGGTCTCCACATGGCTTCTCCAGCTATAGAAGTCTGAATCCATCAGCCTCTTTCCCTGTGTCTTCTCCACAGGGATGTCTTGCAGGGAGTCAGCCTTGTCAGTAGAGAGTCTCCAAGGGAGTGAGAAAAGAGGATATACAGGAGTCTCCAGAATTCTCAGGAGAAAGCCATGCCCACATGGAAGATTCTTTGCTATACAGTGATTGACAGGCTAGACTCCACCCCTTCACTCTTAAGCCTCAAAGTGACACCAGATTATGTGACTACCACAATAGTATCCCTTAGTTACCTCTTAATGTAAAGGGGTGGGGGAGGGGAATTTAAGGGAAATATCATCTCTACGTGGCTTACTCCAAAGGAAACATGTCTCAGTGACCAGTAGATGGCTGTTGGCCAAGTATTCTCAATAATTACATTTACTTTAGTCTCACTAAGGTGCCTTCCAATGAAAAGTTCTAATCAAACAGTAGCTGCCAAGGTGACCTTCTGGGCCAACTCAATTGAAGGAAGAAAGATCAGTTCTGAAGCTTGTGGCAATTGTTTTTGTGAACTCCAAAAGGGGTAATCATCTAAGAAAATGGGATGACCATAATCAGGGGGCTTAAATATGAAATTTTTTTTTAAAAATTGAAAAGTGCATTATTAAGGGAAAAGGCCTGGAAATTTGTAATGAGAAAGATTTCCTATCAGGGCAATGAACCTGCTCTTTGATTAAGGCGAGCAAAGTCTGTCCTGTGAGAATTCTGTCAGAAAATCTTATCCCTCTTATCTTGACCCTTCAAATTTCTTTTGGTGTCTCAAATTCAAAGAACATTTAAAAGAAATACAATTATGGCAGTGGTTCTCACAACAAACTTTTAATACAGTTCCTCATCTTGTGCCCCCAACCATAAAATTATTTTTGTTGCTATTTCATAGCTGTAACAACCTCACAGTTGCTACTTCATTTTGCTACTGCTATTAATCAGGTTACCCCCATGAAAGGGTCATTGGACCCCCCAAAGGAGTTGCAACCCAAAGGTTGAGAACCACTGAATTAGAATCTCAAGGATGTCAACTGATGTTTTCCCATGTTATAAATTCAAGAGTACTGAATTCTTGGAGGAAATAGTGAATAAGATGCAAACACTGCCTTATGATGCTTATAGACATAGAGCGGATCTATGTTTAGATTCAATAGCTTCACATTTTGATTGTTTTTGTTTCTTAATGAAGTGATTTTTAAAATGATAATTTTTACTTACCTTGGTAAATTGATGCATCCAATGAAGATTCTAAGACTATCCTTGACCTACCTCATAAAAAATGCTTATTCAGACCACAAGCAAACCTAGCGAAAGTCTCGCTTTAGCCCCTCTCAATATGCTTAAATATGCTTTAAAAAGCAAAGTGAAAGAATATTGTCATTTTAGTTGATATTATTTAACTAGCAGTTTGAAAGGCAAAATTTTAACTGCAAGGTTACTGTTGAACAGGTAAGTCCTCCACATACACTGATTTGAAGGTTTAATCAAGAAAACAACTCTTTGCATCACGTTTTTACAGCAAAATGAATGCTGCTATTCTGAACACAGTTGATGAAATGGATGTACAAATCAAGAGTAAAGTAAAGATAAATGTCTGAACAAATCAGACATTCCATCATAGCCCAAGTAAGACCAGCCCAGAAGCAACAAAAAAAAGTCCTGCCCACAAAGTCCTGATTTTATCACTGGGGAAATAGAAAATTCCTCTGCTGTATTTTGATTCTCCTAATGGATGAAAGAGGTACAGTGCTAGATTAATTCATCAGTAGGTTAAACATGGGTTTACCTGTGCTTACTACTAAAATGTAATGAAAAATTTCACATATTTCCACACAGCAAATAAACGATTAGCATCGACTTCATTCCAACCCCCCCTCCCCCCCAACACCTTCCACCTTACTAACTCTTCTCTTAAAGAACTCTATACTCCTGGATTCACAACAGGTGAAAACAGCAGTTGACATCCTTCAGACTTTGTGTTTTTTGAATTTGATAAAAACGCTTTTTGAAGGGACAGGATAAATTCTCAAAGAATTCTAACGTAAAGCAAAGCCTATGTTAGAATTTACAGCCCCTGACAGAGATGGAGGACCAACCAAGCAAGGTAAGCATGTGCTTACTTGTGTTTATTCACTAATATGTAGTGAATGATTTCACTCGGGTGTTGTGGCAAAATAATAACCCGTGGGTTTTTGTTCAGTTAAGAATTGATAGTGAATAATTTCTTGTGGGTTTTGTAGTGAAACCCTTGTGAAATTATTAACTGAAAATTAGCAAGTAAGTACAAGTAAGTCTGTACTTATTGAGCAACCTGCCAAGAAAAATAGCTCCCATGTCCAGGAAATGACTCTAGTGTGCAGCTTTGGCCATCTATGTGGTTTCTAAGAAACTGTTCTAAAATTGTAAAAGACAATAACATTCTGAGTTGCTGTCATTTTGTGTGTGTGTGTGTGTGTTTTCCATTAGTGAAAGAGTAAACGATTTCAGCTGTTAAGGGTTCCTGCTCAAAAAGCAATTCACAGTTGCATTATTTTTTAATTGATCTTCATTCATTAACACCAAATGAGAGGAATAATTGGGCTCTAATTACCCTAGCATCTGACTAAGTATTAATAGAATTTTCCATTTGGCTCCAAAGTATTCTCAATACTTAAGTCATGTTTTTCTTGCTATCTAATTTAAGAACCTAAAAGAAATGAAAGAATGAGGGGAAAGAAAAGTAAGAAAGATATCATGTATAACCAGAAACCCTTATTGATATGTAACTTCTTTCACATCTGCAGCTACATTTTGGTTTTATTCACTACAAAGACATAACACCAAGTCCAATGGTGATGAAGGAAAAAGCAAATTACATGCAAGAAATTTCCCCCATTGCTTACTCATGATGGAAATTCGATGCTCAAAAATGTTTAATGCTAAAATAGGCAAAAAATTCTATCACACCCCAGGCACATCTGGGTGTTTTTGTGTTGATTAACATCAATTTGATTGCTATCCAAATCTTTCAGAAACCTAGATGAAGATATAACACTAATTTTTAGAGAAAGACCAAACTTTGCGCTCCCTTAAAGAGTTACAGCCTTGGAAATTCACAGGAGCACTTCTACCCTGTCTGTACAGTTGCTGTGCATCAGTATCTACGTGATGGCAGTGAGTCGGGGTGTTTTGGTTTTTTTGGCGGGGTGGTGGGGAGAAGGAATACAAAACACTGAATAAATATTCAGTAAATGAGGAAGGCGCCCTGGTGCCACAGTTGTTAAGCACTCAGCTTCTTGCTGACAGGGCGACAGTTCGAACCTCTCAGCTCTCTCCAGAGGAGATGGGAGGATCTGCTTCCATAAAGACTGAAAGACATGGAAATTCTGAGGCACATCCCCTTGGTCTTACAGCTTGACTCTTAGACAGAATTGGCTCAAAGGCAGGTTGATGCTTCTGTTTTTTAATTCAATAAATGATGACATTATGGGAGTGGTTTGTTGTTCATATATTTATGGTGGCACAGTGACACATCACAAAATATTTGCTGCTTTAACTACTACTACATGTGTAATTCCGCACAATTGATTACATTCTTATTGTGCAATCATTGGCCTGATCCTCTCTCTGAAAATTTCAACAAGATGAATATAAACTGGGGCCCCTAACACAGTAATTCCCCTCTTCACCCCTGGTAATCACTAATAAGCTTTGAGTTATATGTTTGTCTAGTTCATATAAATGAGATCATACAGTATTTCACTCAGAATAATAGCTTTAAGATTCACCCATGGTGTGGTATGCACCAGGATTTCATTTCTCTTAGCGGTAAATAGTATTCTATTGTGTGTATATACTATATTGTGTTTATTCACTCACTAATTAATGAACATTTACCATATTTTTTGGGCCACAAGATAGACTTTATTACCCCCTCAAAAGTGGGGAAAAAAGGAGGGAGCATTTTATGGTCCAAAGGTGTGTCACCCCAGAACTTTTTAGTAAACTGGTACTATTTGGTTCAGAATACTTTTTGCTTGCTTTCCCCCTCAAAATATTGGGTGTGTCTTATGGTCAGGTGTGCCCTATGGTCTGAAAAATAGGGTAGATTGTTTCCATCTATGCTGTACAGTGATTATTGGTGTACAGGTGTCTATCTGTAGTCTACCGCAAATCTTTTGAGAATAAGATCCTTATTGCTGGGTCATGCAGTAATCTTATGTTCAACTTTTTGAGTAACTGCTAAACAATTTTCCACAATGACTATGCCATTTTGCATTCCCACCAGTAGAGATGAGAGTTCCTTACCAACACTTGCTGTTCTACAACTCCTCCTCTTCCTTCTTCTTCCATCATAACTGTTTTAGTGGAGGCTGGGCCTGGTGAACTATGAATTGGGCTCCTAACCACAAGATCAGCAGTTTGAAATCCCCAGTCATTCCAAAAGATGAGACTTTCTTCTGCCTCAAAAATGTACTCTAAGGGCTGAGCCCTGATGACATAGTGGTTGAGTGCAGGACTGCAGCCCACAGGGTTGGCAGTTCAAATCCAGCAGTTCAAATTCAGCAGCAGCTCTCCAGAAGCAAAAATGACCCTCCTACTCTCACCAAGGCGCAATAATGTCCACACGAAAAAAAAAAACCCAAAAACGTACTTTGAGAAATACACAGGGGCAGTTCTACATAATCAACAGAGCTCCCTAGGACAGCGGTTCTCAACCTGTGGGTCACGACCCCCTTGGGGATGCAATGACTCTTTCACAGGGGTACTCCAATTCATAACAGTAGCAAAATTACAATTATGAAGAAGAAACGCAAATAATTTTATGGTGGTGGTGGGGGGCTCACCACAACATGAGGAACTGTATTAAAGGGTTGCAGCATTTGAAAGGTTGAGCATCACTGCCTAGAATAAGGAAAAGGAAACAAAGCTCACCTGTATATTCACAGCATTGTTGCCTCCACCTACCCCTGCAGCTATTTCCCCAAATGGGTGTGGTGTGCTTATGGTTTCAGCTAGTTCCATTATCCAGATTTATCTCTAAGGGTGTAGTCAAAACCAGGATCATGCAGAGAAGGGTGGGTGAAATTAATGTGCTCTCCTGGGATTTGTTAATTTGGAGGAATATACAGAGAAAGAAGATAAGAAACCAAGAACAGAACCAGGAGAAGTATGATTGTCTGCAAAAAAGATCCTGCCAGCACCTTGTTCCATTGCTTCTTCTCCCTATCTGAAACAATGCCAAACTCACTTGCCATGAATTCATTCTAACTCATCGCCAGCCTATCACACAGAGTTGAACCACCTTTATAGGTTTCTGAGGTTGTAAATCTGCATGGGAGCAGCTGGTGGGATCACCCTGCTGCTTTTACACTTAGCAGCCCTTTTCACAAGCCAGGACTCCAGGACTCTTTCCCCTCACCAGAGGATCTAGAAACCCAAATGCCTACTTAGCTGGCAGTCACATCACTTCAAATTTTGGGGGGTACTTAGTAATAGAAACTGCTTGCAATAGCAAAAAAGGGAATATACAAAAACAGTTACCTAAAACTATAGCAAAAAGGGAAATCAGGCCTTACAATGAACTCTGTAGGAAGGTTGATGGTGCCTCATATACAAAATTCTATTTCCTGGGTTCTAAATCAATTGAGAAATCAAATCAAAGAATCAGCAAGTGGTAGATAGATAAACTATCAATCTTTTTTCTCTGTTGTCCCTGGGTTTAGCACGTGGTAGTTATTCGGTATGCATTTGCCAAATTGAATGAATAAATGAAGTCTTTCTATCCTAGGCAAGAACTAACATTTAATGCAAAGCAATAAGGTCAAAATGAGTGTGTACTCATGCTATGGATGAGGACAGCAAAGTCAAGTGTGCTCTATTTTCATACCACAACTCAGTTTTTATTAACAGAGAATCATTTTAGAAACCTGTCTCTATTATAAATGTGATTATAAATGTCATAAGAGAGAAGTTGTACCTGCTTTGATCATTATCTACACTCTAGTCAACATGTTTTTCATAAAGAGTAAATAGATTTTGTTTTTTAATTTTTACATCCAGTGATCTTTGACAAAATCAAACAACTTAGTTTACTTGTACTACGAAAGCAGCCATGCTGTTGGCTAGGGCTGCTGTGGCTGTTAGGTGCTGTCAGGTCAGGTTCTGCTATGGGGATACTATGCAAAACAAAACTGGTCAGTCCTGAGGAATCCCAATACATCTCATCAAAGGTATTCTTCTTTCTCATTGACCCTCTACTTTACCAAATATGATATCTTTCACAAACAATTGGTGTCCTGTCATAACTTGACCAAAGTATGTGACATGAAGTCTCTCCATCTTATCTCCTATGAACCTTCAAGCTAAACTTCCTCCATGTCAAATATGCTTATTTCTGAGAGTCCATGGTACCATATTTTTTGGACTGTAAGATGCACCTGACCATAAGATGCTCCCAGTTTTTAAAGCAGAAAAATAAGAACAAATATTCTGAACCAAACAGTACCAGTATAATAAAATATTTATTATAATAAAACAAAATATGATGATATTTAACAGTGTAAACTCAACACTGGTGTTAAGAACCAACGTCACTTTCATTAACCAACAACAGGAGGCATGTGCTGTGCTGAGCATGTGACCTGACTGACAATGAGACTCCAGGAGGCAGGACTTGCCCTAAACACAGCAATCCACAGCATGCAAACAGCAGCAGACAGTCAGTGGGTATATGGAATCATACACAAATGTTCTGGGGTACCACACCATAAAGATACACCCTCATTTGCCCCCCCCCAACTTTTTTGGGGGAAAAGTCATCTTATGGTCAAACAAATATGGTACATTCAACATTCTCCCCCAATACCATGACTTAAATGAATTAATTTTCCTGTGATTTTTCTTATTCATTGCCTTGCTTACATAAGCAGGTGAGACATTTGAAAAGATCATGACTTGCGTCTTCTGCACCAGATTTGCCCAATGTAAATTCCACAGGTAAATTGAATTCCAAGTAAAATGAAATCCTTGATAACTTCAATCTTTTTACCACTTATCATGATGACCTGATCCATTGGTAACTTCTGGTGATCGTTGTCTTCTTTCCACTGAGTCACAATTCACATTGAATGCAGCTGTCTTTGATTTGCATCAGCAAGAGTTCAAATCCTCCTCAGATTCAGCAAGTAAGGTTTATCATCTGCAAATCAAAAGTTGTTAATAAGCCTGTGTCAGGCAGGGTTCTCTTAGAGAAATAAAACCAGGACACTAGTAATACTTTTTATATATTTATATATAGAGAAAGATAAGAAAGAAACAGTAAAGCAGTACAAATTGGTCGGTGCAACTCACTTGCGTGAGACTGCTAGATGACAGGCAGTCCTTCAAGTCTTGAGGGCCACTGAGTAGTCCTCTGTAGAGCAATTCAGGCTATCTGGTCACAGGCAGCAAACAGCAGAGCAAGTCACCAACAGACAGCCAAATGACACAGTGCAACAGTCCCCAGCTCAAGAGATGTATATCCCAGGAGCGTGGCAAAGTGGGGCTTGAAGGAACTGAAACTCACCGCTACACAGTCCAGGATTAGGTGTCCCACGGGTAGTGTTGCTTGGAGGTTGAGGCACAGGACGAACAAGGCAGCTCTCTGGTCCGAAGATCTGAAAGCAAGAGAGAGGGCGGGACTTGCTGAGCCCTTCCTATCTCTGCCCTTCAATTCATCCCGTGTGTTCATTGGCCATGCCGTTACAACAGACCCACCAATCTTTTGTGGCCATGTTGGCATAACAAACCTACCCATCACAAAGCCTTTCCCTAATCCTGATGCCAAATTCTTCTTTATACAGTTAAGCTTTTCAAATCTGTTCCTTAGTACAGAGATATAGTGAAACATTGAATATTTATGAAAAATAATAGACAATGTGAAAAAAATGAAATTGCTTTAATTTAGAATGAGAAGAGAGTACTAAAACAAAAGCAAATTTTCTGAACTAAACCAATCAAACCTATTGCCTTTAAGTTGATTCTGACTCGTAGTTGCCATATCAGCAGCATAGAACTGCTCCTGTAGATTTCTGAGGCTATAAATGTTTATGAGAATAGAAAGTCTCATCTTTCTTCCTCAGAGTAGCTGATATATGAGACACCAAGGCTTCTTTATGTCAACAATGTGGCCTGAGATTATTGTGGCCTAAATATTAAAATTTACATAAGTGCTTTTATTTAAAAACCATTTGGGCCTTGAGTACTGAGTTCAAAATCTTATAATGTCACTTCTATTGCTGTCACATTGACTTGTCACAATTGAGCCTTGCTTTCCTGGTCTGAAAAACGCACATAATAAAACCTCCCTTGAATATGATTGTAATAATTAGATAGTAAGGGTAAATACCTGGAGTACTTCATGAGAAAGTAAATCGATAAGGTGCTCAGGACCTGTTAGATATTTTCATTTTCATGCTATCATTTTGTTCAGCTTTGAAATGTTCTCAAGAAATAGATGGATTCTCTCCCAAGGATCTGCAAGATGCCATTTGGCCCCAACCAACTTCTATGAAAAATTCAAAACCTTTCCTCACTGTACACATTTCCTTGACATCATTGCACAATGCAGAACATGTGTGCAGTTACAAAGGAAAAAACAAGGCTTTGTGGCATAAATTATTGATATGTTTTAAAGCATATGCAAAATGAGACATGGGGGAGGGAAGCCAAGTGAATAAGGGGATAAGTTTGAAAGAAACTCAATTTAGAGGCACAATTAAATTCCTACAAAACAACCCTGACCAAATAGCAGTAATTTAAGCAGGCTGACTATAAATTAGGGGAAATTGAGTTCACTAAAGTTGCTTATTGGCAGGAGTGAGGTTGATTATTCTAAAGCCATATACTTCATGTTACCTTACACAAACAACAGGGCTTATTTTTAACGTGAAAATAAATGTGAGGTACTTCTGCCTATATTATTTGAGAACAAAAAGACTATTCGTCTTTTGGATGTTTTGTAGAATTAGGCCAAAGAACAAATTCTCAGAAATTAAATTATCATTGTTCAATTCCATCCTCACCACCATTACACATGTGTACATGCAAGCAAACACACACACACACACACACACACACACTTTACCATTTTAATTAACAAGCTGTAGTTTTCCAATTAACATTGGAGGAGCAGGATCTATGGCCCTTATAAGAGAAATATAACCCTCACGTGTACTTCCTTCTAACTATACAGTTCCACAAAAGCCAGTTTCAGACTTCAACCAGAAATTGCTTCTCCCTAAGCAGGCTTGTCCTCCATGTTGAAATAAGTGAATTTTACCAAAATAAATGGATCTCCAAATAAAAATAGAGCCACTTATCGTGTTGGATTTGAAATACCATTTATCTTAGTGTAGTTTTCATTTTGTCTTTTGTTTGTTTGTATTCAGTCTCCCACAATGCTGCTTGGAATCAGAGTGACAATTCAGTGAGGTGCACTTATAATTCTTAACCTGAAGTTCTAAGAAATAGGATTGCTCCCAAAGCAATTCTCAATCTGAAGTTATGAGAAATAGGATTATTTTCAAAGAGATAGGATGTGTGAAACACAGAAGTGAACAATTCTCTTCTTCTATCTTTAACCCTACCTGTGCAGAAAGCTTGTACATATAGTCTATCTGACTCATGCCCACTTTGATGAACATCTATTTCCAAGGCGACTTACAAAGAATGTTCAACGTGTTTTTTATCTGCAGATTTCACATGCATAGCAAATCTTATTGCCCTTTATTTTGCTGTGTGCTCCTACTACTGTCTAGCTCACAGAAATAAGATTTGAAACACAAATAACATTGGGTCCCAACAGAGTATAAATTTTAGAAATATGCTACATGAAGCACACAGAACCCAGTTTCTTATTACAAATGTGGTGAATATATGAGATGTAACAAAGAATTTACCATTTCAACACGCTTCCCATGTACATTCCATGGTATTAGTCACGTTCATCATGTTCAATGATCATCATTACCAGGTTCCAAACTCCTCTACCACTATGGGGTCTATCCACTTGCCCGTACCCAGTGTTTCATCTAAAGAGGGTCATGTAACATTTGCCCTTTTGAGGACACATGTAATTTTTGTTCTTGTTGTTTCTGCAAATCAATATCCTCTTTCCCACCCTCCTTGAAATATATGGTTATCTGTACTTCTGTTTTCACACTTTTAGTTATGGATACAGATTAATACTTCTTCCCTCCACATGCAGCAATTGCATAAGCTCTGTGAAGACTAGCAGCTGTGGTCTGTGAGAGGTAGGCTCTGTGATGACTGGGAGAGTGGAGTGACATTGTTGAGAGAAGACAGGGGCTGCTCAGCAACAGCATGGTAAATAAGGAAACTGGATAGCTTGTGCAAGAGATGACAAATAGTCTTTTAAAACAGTACCTGGCACCGAGCAACCACTCAACAAATATTAGCTGTCATGATCATTATTATTGTTACTATTGTCAGTGCTTGGACATGGGTAGGGTTGGAGATGAGAGCAAGTACTGTTAGGTCAGCAGCAAGTAATTGATGTAGAGAGGAGAAACATTTCACTCATGTTTCCCATTCATGTTCCCAAGTTTTCATTCTTCTATTTCTTTGTCTGAGATCCTCTATCAAGAACGAGTCTCCATGAGCAGAAAGCTCATGACAGGAGAGTAGAGCTGCCCCACAGGGTTTTCATGACTGTGATCTTTACAGAAATAGGTTGCCACATATTTCCCCTGGGTAGCAGTTCGTGGGTACAAACTGCCATCTTTTCATTAAGCAGTCCAGCACTGAGCCACAAAGTCTCAAGACCAAATCATACAAGTGCTTTAAAGCTCAACTCCAGAGTCATCTCTTTTCAGTGTGTTTTCAATAATGTCCTATGCAAATCTCATAGTCTTTTATCCAAGAGTTTGTTGGCGCAAGCTCAGGAATATTAGTTACTAAATTTCTAGGAATTTTTGGAAGAAAGTTGCTAGACATGCCATTACAATTAAATTACGTAAACTTGAAGTTAAATTAATTGAATGCAATGATAATAACACTTTACACTCATAAATACTTTCTAATGCTTTTACTACAGCTTACTTTTATCTGTGTTCTTGAAGCTATTTCTGCATTTTCTATCTGTATAGTAGAAATACTGGACACTTTTTTCCACCCCTGCATTCAGTGACTTCATGCTGGAAGAATCAAATATAATGGGTAGGCATACCTCCCTCTCATATTCCAAAGTCAGATATTAAACCTTTAAGATATCACTGCTTTTCTGCCTCTTTTGAATGTTAACACATTTTTCTCAATCTGAAGAATTCCTGGTAGCATGGTGTGTTAAACGTTGGACTGCTAACCACAATACTGACAATTTTAGTGCACCAACCACTCAGCGAGAGAAAGATAAAGCCATCTGCTCCCATAAAGATATACAATTCCAGAAACAAATGGCAGTTCTTAGGCTTAGAGGGCTTCTATGTGTCAGAATTGACTCACCAGCAATAGGTTGGTTTGACTTGATATCCCCTGATATGGACATCATGCTTTCAAGGGAAATGAGCCACAAAACTCCTCTTTACTAAGACTACCCTTGGAAGAAGGGATAAATGTTGTATTCATTTTCATATTCCCTAAAAACACTTGTCATAGAATATAGTCACTATTTTGTTATTTTATTTTTTTAAAGATGATTTTATTGGAGGTTCTTACAGTTCTTATAACAATTCTTACATCACTTATATCAATCATATTTGTACATATATTGCCACCATCATTTTCAAAATTTTTACTTTCCATTTGAGTTCTTGGTATCAGTTTCTCTTTTTTCCCACCTTCCCCCATTGTCTCACCTCATGAGCCCTTGAAAAATTATGAATTATTATATTTTCATATCTTTCATATCAATCACTAGCTCCCTTCACCCACATTTCTCTTGTTTGTCTAGCTGTAAAGTGACCAGACATCCTGCTTTTCGCACAATAGTCCCAATTTTAAACAACTTTTCCCACGTCCCGTGGCATTTTTAAAAAGTCCCGATTTTTGGAAAGAATGCATCTCAAGCTATGGAACTGGGAGACCGGGAATGGAATATACCCCCTCCACACCACACACACACACACACACACACACACACACACACACTGGTCAATGGTGTCCTGCTTTACCAATGTTAAAATCTGGTCACTTTAGGAAGGGGTTATGTGTTGATCATTTTGATTATTTCCCCCTTCCTCCCCTTCTTTCCCACCTTCCTCTTGCCCTTTTAGAATCACTACTCCCATTTCTGTTCCTGAGAGGGTTATATGACCTGGAGTCTGTGTGTCATGAGATCTTATTTGTTCTAATGTATATGCTCCCGTCTAGCCAGAACTGAAATTTAGGACTAGGGTCATTATAGTAGGGAGTGAGGAAGCCTCAAAGAACCAGAGGAGTATTGTATGTTTCATCAGTGATATACTGTACCCTGTGAGGCAATGTCCTATTGTCTATAGATGGGTCTCTGCTCTTACCCCTCTCATTCTCAACAATATAATTTTTGTTGTTAAACTTTGTTTTAAAGGGTCTCAAAATTCTGTGTCAAATTTTTGGTCAGGTTGTTTTTCATTTAAAAAGTACTAATTTTAAGAACTAATAACTTAGAACTGTCACACACATAAGAAACATATGATCTGTAAGCACTCTTTTCCTTCTGAAACTTTTATGATGCATTGTTATCACCAACCAGTTTGGTACTATGATTCTTAAATGGCCCATTGAGACAAACAGTGCTGAGACCGGTCTTCCACTCCTGATTAAGACCAGAGTGGCAGGTGTGATGGGTCATATTCATTGAGTCTTCTGAGGCTTCTGGGCAGATTTGGTGACCTTGGCAACTCCAGCAGACTTCTGTCGACTGACTTGATGACACCCACAGCAACTGTTTGTCTCATGTCTTGGACAGCAAAATGACCCAGAGGAGCGTAGTGGGAGAAGCTCTCCACACACACGCACGGGCTTGCCAGGTAACACATCAATGATGGCAGCATCAACGGACATCAAGAATTTGCGGCCATCTTCCAACTTATTGCCAGAACGGTGATCCATCTTCTTTTTGAGCTCAGCAAACTTGCAGAATTTGCGGGCAATGTGAGCACGGTGACAATCCAGCACAGGTGAGCATCCAGCGCTGACTTGGCCTGGATGGTTCACGATGATCACTTGAGCAGTGAAGCCAACTGCTTCCATTGGGGTCATTTTTGCTGTCACCAGCCACATTGCTGCAGTGAACATCTTTGACAGAAAGGTTCTTGACAATGAAGCCCACATTGTCCTAGACAGGGCTTCACTCAAAGCTTCATGGTACACTTCAACTGACTCACTTCAGTGGTAACGTTGACTGGAGCAAAGGTGACCACCATGCCAGGTTTTAGAACCAAAGCATATGAGCACTTGATTCCAGCATGTTGTCACCATTCCAACCAGAAATTGACACAAATGCGATTGTGCCAGGGTTGTAGCCAATTTTCTTACTGTAGGTGCTGACTCCCCTAACAATTTCCTTGTATCTCTTCTGGCTGTGAGGTGGCTCAGTAGAATTCATTTTGTTCACAACAGCAATGAGCTTTTTAATACCCAGTGTGTAATTCAGAAGGGCAAGCCCATGGGTCTGCCCATTCTTGGAGATGCCAGCTTCAAATTCACCCATGCCAGCAGCAACAATGAGGACAGTACAATCAGCCTGTGCTGTCCCTGTGATCATGTTTTTAATGAAGTCTCTGTGTCCGGGGACATTGATGATAGTCACAAAGTACTCGCTGCTCTCAGATTTCCACAGGGAGAGATCCATGGTGATGCCACACTCTCATTTGGCTTTCAGCTTATCCAGGACCCAGGCAGACTGAAAGAATTCCTTCCGTATCTCAGCAACTTCGTTCTTGAAATTTTCGATGCTTTTTTTGCCAATCCCACCACATTTGTAGATCATGTCACCAGTTATGGTGGACTTGCCAGAAATGACATGTCCAGTAATGATGATGTTGATTTGGGTCTTTTCCTGTCCCATTTTGGCTTAGGTTTTCACCGACACCTATATTCTGGCAGTGAAA
The DNA here is from genome assembly GCA_004026705.1 of Nesogale talazaci. Lineage (NCBI taxonomy): Eukaryota > Metazoa > Chordata > Mammalia > Afrosoricida > Tenrecidae > Nesogale > Nesogale talazaci. The sequence goes on along the minus strand of PVJH01011535.1, from coordinate 33,033 downwards.
AAGAACCTATTTGGGATCATCTACAGGGACCATTTAGTCATTAAAGCCATGAACTAGAATACACATCAGCTATAACAGTAGGACGATGGAACTATGCAACACATCTAAATAAATAAAGGCATTTCTCTAGTACAAGCCACAAATCAGACGAATGGGCTGCAGAGAATTGAGGCAGGAATTTATTGCCAGAGATATACAGTAGTAGTCCAGTTGGTTAGGACTCGTGGTAATCACATGTGTTGCAGCATACAGTTGTGCTCCATAGGCTTTTATTTACTGTTGTCTTTGTGGCACGAGATTGCTAAGCCAAATGAGTTTAAGTTACCAATCATGATTGGAAGTCAGTCACAAATCGAATGACATAAAAGAAAAGAAAATTTGCTGTGCAGATATTTTTAATATTTTGCATAAGTCAAGAAAGAACCTCAGCAAAGTGTGAAAACTTAGGCTCTATCCAGATGGCTGCTATTCCAGGAATGTTAACTCAAAAATCTAAATGTAGTCTAGCTTAAAAAAACACACTATTCTTTCATGGCTTTGTTCTATTGTGAGATTCCTTTTTTAAGTACTCATACTTGAGTGTATAAAAAATGCCACACAAAAACTGGCAAGAATGCAGTTGCTAAAAATCATTTAGCACATATATAATTGTTGGGACCCATCTCCAGTGATGGAATTATTCAAAAGAATCAAAAGTTATAAATTTAATGATATTCTTCTTACTTGGTCAATGTTTTTCAGCTGAGCCATGACATTATTTTACAAAGATTCAATGTTTCTTGAAACAGAATGAATGATTGCAAAATATCCTATAAAGAAAATGGCAATGTGCCCTGTTTTGCTTCCATATCACATTATATGTGTACAAACTAAAAATGAAACTTCAGAAAGCCTATTTGTAAGATTTTGTGTTAAATTATAAACTTTCATAATACAGATCAATAGCGATCAGAAGACCCTATATTTTTAACATAAATATGCAGAAGATTTTCTATTTAATTTTAGTCTTTTCTAAATTGTTATAAAATAATAGACAAGGATTATTTATTGAAAAATATTGGAAAATCTAGCTACTTTTGAATATTTAAATTAGTATTAATAATCCCAAATCTATATGAGAGTAGTAAAGTTATTTTATTTGAACACTCCTCTGCTGTCCATCCTTTAGATAGGAGGATATGTGTAGATCTTTGTAATCAGCGCCCATTCTCGACCCCACCCTTCCTCCACCCTTCTGTTATCTCCACTCTCGCTACTGGTGCTAAGGATTTCATCTGTCCTGGATTCCCTGTATTTCCAGTTTCTGTCTGTAACTCTTCCAGTCTAGCCGGATTTGAAAGGTAGAATTGGGATCATGATAGTTGGGGGGGATTCTTTAAGAACTAGAGAAAAGTTGTATGTTTCATCATTACTTCACTGCACCCTAACTGACCTGCCTCCTCTCCACAACCCTTCTGTAAGGGCCTTGGGTCCCCGCCCTGCATGCTCCCTCATTTATAGTGATGTGATTTTTATTTCATGGTGCTTGCTTGATACCTGTCCCCTTCAACCCCTTGTGATCACACAGGCTGGTGTGCTTCTTCCATGTGGGCTTTCCTGCCTCTGTGCTAGATGGCCACTTGTTTACCTTCAAGTTTTTAAAACCCCAGATGCTTTACCATTTGGTGACCAGGTACCATCAGCTTTCTCCACTATGTTAACCTCTGCACCCATTTGTCTTCCGTGATCATAACAGAACGGTAGGCACACAATGATATAGTTTTTGTTCTTTGATGCCTGTTACCTTATTCTTTCCACATCTCATGGTCCCACAAACTGATGTGCTTCTTACATAGTGGATGTTGTTGCTCCTGAGCTAGATGGCCAATTGTCTATCTTCAAGTTTTTAAGACTCGAGTCGCAATATCTTTTCATATTTGAGCGCCGTCAGCTTTCTTCACCACATTTGATTATGCACCCTTTGGTCTTCAGTGATCATATTGGGTCAGTGAGCATCATGGAATGCCAGTTTAATAGAACAAAGTGTTCTTACACTTAGGGAGTACCTAGTGGAGGCCCAAGGTCCATCTGCTACCTTAGTACTACACCTATAAATATATGGACCTAGATTTATTTCCTCTTTATCATAAATAATTATATTTACATTGTACATGCCTGTATTTTGATTCCCATTGCCTTCTAATTCTTTCCTCTATTTCCTTTTACTTTCTTCTTACCACACTATCATGATCAGCCTTCATGTGAGTTTCAGTACTTCCTCTCAGTTATATTATTCTTTCTTAAGTCCTACCAAGCCTCCCACCCCCTCCCCGCCACTGATTCCGGACCATTTGTTGTTCCCCCATCCCTGAACCTGTCCATGCTACCTCCTCCCAACCCTCCTCCATGTCCCCCAGGAACCATTAGTCCTGTTGTTTTCTCCTCCCAACTGTCCATCCAGGAGTGTTCCTTTTTTGATTCAGTCCAATTTGGGGCCTCAGAAAGCATTGCTTCCTTACCATGTGACCCCCAATATGTCCCCTGTAGTTGTCTGCTTCAATAAGGAGACAGCGTGACATATCTTGTTGTCGTTTGCCCTGTCCCCTGACATTTGCATTAGCTCCCTGCAGGGGTCCTCTGAGCATCATGGGCCAGTGTGGGGACCAGTCCAGCACAGCAGTTTAGTTTCCCATGTAACAAGTCCTGCACAAATTGCTTCCCTGTCCCACAATACTCGATCACTCTCATTATTTCTATTCAAGATGTTTTGTTTCCATGCATCTAATTTCCTTGTCCCCTAGCATTCTCACCTTTAATTTAATTATTGAATATGTTTAGAATAACTTGAATATATGGATCTGCTTTTTGATGCTATACATTTTGTGAAATCTCAATACTGTGAAGTATTTCTTATGAAAGCATAGGATAAAAATTTAAATATGTCATAATGTAAATAAAGGTGCCCTGGTGATGCTATGGATTGTTTTTGACTGCTACCTGCAAGGTTGGTCGTTCAAACGCCCCAGCTGCTTCTTGAGAAAAAAAAAAGAAGAGAAGGTTGTTTGCTGCTCCCATAAAAATTTACTGTGTTAGAAACCCAGCATAGGATCGATATGTGTCAGAATTGACTCTAAGGCAGTGGGTTTGGGATTTGGAAAATAGTGTAAAATTTGTGCCAAATGTCAAAACTTAGACAATAGAAAATGACATATTTCATTATTTTTATGTTGATTGCTTGTTGAAATGATGAAATTATTGATACATTCCATTAAAAAAGAAGCCCTGATAGAAAAACAGCTAAGTGCTGTGCTGGTGCCCTTAAGGCTATCAGTTTGAATCCACTCAGCACCTCAGCAGCTTCTCAAGGGAAAGACAGCTCCTTTAAAGATTACACCCAGGAAACCCCACCAGGCAGTTGTACTGTTTTAAAAGGGTTGACATGAGCTAAAAATTAACTCAGCTAGCACCTACCAATGACAAACAGCCTACTCACTGAAGTGAATACTATTATTAAAATCAATTTTACCTGTTTCTTTTTAAATTTTAAAATGTGGCTACTAGCAACCTCAAATATACATTTGCGACACATTTTACAATCAGACGTGCTTCCTGGAGATATGACACCTTTATGTGTAGACAAAATATGATCACTGTCTTAGGCTTTCTCAATCAGCACAAAGTATTAAAATTGTCAAAACCTGCACTGTAGCTTTCAAATTTTGCTCAAGGGATACATCAAATTTCCACTTGAACATCTGGAATATTAATTGTTTTATTACTTGGCCAATTAAGTCTACACTCTACACAAAGATATAGAGATACCTTATAACTTAAAAAATAAAGGATAGGGTCCAGAATAATGTAAAAGCTTTAGTTTCCCACTAATTATATATCAAAGTTTGATCACAAACTCACTTCCAAGGTACCACTAAGCATTCCCAAAAAAAAAAAAAAAAAAAGCAGGAACACACTTTGGTAAACACTTTCCAGGCATCAATTTCTGCAAAGCCTCTTTTGCCCTGAAGGAAAACTTAGGTAATGTCAGAAAAATGTTAATGCCACCAAAGGTGATGCTGAAATGAACTATAAGAGACTTGAGAAAAAAGTTCTCCAGACTCAGGTTAATTGTAAGCTATGTAGCTAATTAGGCCTTTCATAAATAAGTCTTAGTGCTTAAAACAATGTTTGCTGGTTTGATAGAGGAAAATTGACATTATTCTGTTAAAAGCTGAAATTACATGGCAAGTCTCTAACAGTGATATTATTAAAGGTCAAATCAGTCCAAATATAAGCAGATGGATGTTACCACTATGCTACATACACTGACTTTTTCTGCCAGTGGATGGATGGATGGATGAATATATAGATAAGGTTATAAATAAATTTGCATGTATTATGCATGTAGGCTGAGTTCGCAGTTCTTAACCTAATTTTCCCTGAAAAGAGGAGTAAAATTTTAAAATGTATCAACAACCAGTTCATTCTGTGATTACATGTTTTCTTGAGGCTGCAATAATTATTTACATAATCAGTGCCTGTAAATACTTAGACACACGTTTGTGTTTATAAATGACTGAAAAAGGAAAGGACAATGAACCAATGTAAGGAAAATCAATAAGCCACTAATTAAATCCCTCTGGACAGAGATCTTGCTTTTCCTCGAAAAGTTTTTGAGGTTCACCAGAGGGTAAAAGAAAGTAAAAGTAAAATGGGGGAGGGGAACAGAAGGTGAAAGAAAAGGAAAGTAGTATGGAAATGAGTTTTGAATCAGTGCAAAAAGAAGTTCCATTAAGTTATCAGAGAAAGAAGTAGAGAAGTGGTTCATAGTAGTGACAAGTAGTAGAACTCAATAAAGCCTCAGTATTGACAGATGGGAACACTGAAGCTGGAGAGGACATATGACTCAACCAAGGTCTTAGCTGGAGATAGAGGCCTCGAGCCAGCCCAAGGCTTTTCTCTGCTCCATTCCACCCTGCATCCTGCCCACATCAGGTCATGCAAAGCAAACAGAGTCTTCGTTTATTTTTTTTCTTCAAAAATACAGGAAGTATTTGCATTTCCAAGGAAAATATTTACATCCTTTTTAAGTGGATTCCAAGATCAATTGAATATACAAATTAAAGCAAACAAACATCCTTGCCGATTGGCCAGGGCTTTTCAGAGGCTCCAGTTGTGCTTTCCACATGAAAACAGGCTATCAAGTTTAATGCAGAAGAAAGATGACTTCAATTGATTCAGTTATTTTATGTTGGAAGGAATTTTATGGCCCCCTGTTCCCTCCTACTTCCATTTCATCAAATGTTGACACTGAATTCACAAAGACATAATTATTTTTTTAAGCCAGGCAAGAGGAAACCTTAGAGTTGTATTTCAGTTGTTGTTGAAGAAAAATGAATGGGTGGGCCCTTTTGGGTTCAATTTCATTTCAACATAGGATCCTAGACTTGTTAATCCCAAGTGTCAGCACACATTTGGAGAATCATTTTTCAAGTAAGAATGGCCAAACTAGCATTCTTTTTTTTTTTTCATTTAATGGGCAAGCACAAAAGCTAGTCATGGTGCCACTACAATAGAAGCTCATTATTTCAAGGCATATGACCCTTTCAATTGGATGTCCAGAACAGTCTAAAGGATTTAAAGAAAAATAATGGCATCGCTCAAAACTGTATAGACATGATTAAAGATGAAATAGTAGGGATAAATAAGATTGGTTCTCTGCAGTTTCTAAATTTTAGTGAACCATCGACTTGATGGTAATGGGCCCACAGTCTTCTTAATTAATTGGCTAATGTAAATTCCAAGCAATCTCATTAGTTAGATTAGAGACTAGCAATGGCTCATGTTATGTTCAAATTTAATTATAGAATGTAATCATCCATAACAACCATGAAATTCATCTTTGTAATATTTTTCCAGTGACCAAATAAAATAAAATGCATGATAATAACCAAGAAGCCTCTATATATATTTAAAATGCTGCCCTCTCTGGTCTTGGCAACTTTGGAACTCTAAAAGAACCATGTAGCTAATGTCTGGGCAATTTTCTTCTGCTATTTTCTCATACATCACCAACCCAACAATGCTAGTATCTTTGTTCTACTTATATTCATTGTCCTCTGACTGCCACTAAATCAAGACAAAGGACAGCCATTAATAATTGCTGTCACTGGTGGCGTTGGGACACAGCTGCAAGTTAGGCTCTTTGCCTGACCCCATACACAAGATCCACTGGTTGGCCTGAAACCTGCTCTGCAGAGCCCTTATTTGGCTTAGTCATTAGACTGGAGATCTGAAAGCTGTCAGGGTCAGTGCCAAGACTCTTGTGTTCTTTTCAGTGCTCCCACCAGCATGGTTCCTCAAACCATTCCTTGGCTGGAAAAGAAGTCATCTTGGTGACCCATTTATGATAACAGATTTTTTAAAAACCCCAAACGTCCATCTTTTTAGATCTGCCTTAGGTATGAAGCACTTTGTATTCAAATTCACTATCTTCCTATCTTTTCTCACTCAAATACTAAGATGACCTCCATCTCTACTATCCTTTTTGCTTCTATTCATCTCCTCTCCCACCAACAATCTACTCACCCGGTAAAAAAAATAATGCTCTCTGTAGAGCAGCACTCAGAACCTGAGCTCTGGTCTCCCAAACCATGATGCCACCCTTAAGGCCCACTTTCCTCTCCACCCAGGGTCAGTTATATAATTAGTGGGAACAGACCCCAATAAAAATGCAAGTGCTCATGTCCGTAAGCAATTTAGAATTTTAAAATGAGAAAAGTAGAGTGTTAAACCAAATGCAGGGTCCCTGCCCATGAAGCTATTCCTATTGATATCATCAATGTCATCAGCCTTCTGATATACTACAGTGCCTGTACATACCAGCACAGAATGTTGTTTTAAAAATGGAGTCTGGTATTATACTATGTATGTTCATCACGCTGATAATGAGTTTCAGAACTTATCTTCCTGCCATTCGTCCTCATTCTGGTCATTGTCTTGAAGTACTTCTTTGGAACAATGAAGCCACAAGTAGTAACACTTTCTATGAATAAAGGTAATGAGGAAAGTAAGAATATTTCATTTCATACTTTTTGGTATGCCCACAAGGGAAGATAAAGTAAGGAAACAAAATGTGTTATTTTTCATTAGTTTTACTTTTAATTAGAAAAGGGTGGGGGAAATTCCATAGAGAAAAAATAAGGAAGCTGCAAGCACAGAGAGAGGAAGCGGCCAGCATAAATCACTGATAGGCCTCTATCTAATTGTTACTATTAACTCCTCTCTTGGCTTAGCCCTATTGGGCCATTTCTTGCTTTGAAGAAGATTGTCTAGGGGAAAAATTATTTGGGCACTTACTTCAATATGATTTGAAAGAGTAGTCATATATGTAACAATGGCATGTGTTGTGTTTTGTTGCTGTTGAGTGAATTCTGACAATTATGTCAATCTTATTAGTGACAGAATAGAACTTTTACATTGTCTGTAATATTTATCAGAAGCAGATTGCCAAGTATTTTCTTCTGCAATTTTGCTATGTAGGTTCAGACTACCAACTTTTAAATTAGTGTAAACCCTTTATATCACCTAAGAGTCTCTCATAATATAGTTGTAATTTATGGAACTTCTACTTTCATGGTTGGGGCCAAAGATATTCTCTCTATAGATAGATAGATCTGAAATTGCTGCTCCAAGATTTTTTTCTTTCTTGTCCATTTGTTGTCAACCAGTAGTGCTAAGCCAAGAAGGGGGCTCAAGGAATGTCTCTATCTAGTCTTTCCCTAGAGATATTTGAGTGCCCTGGTCCTTCCCTGCTCTAGATGAAAATGTAATAGAACCCAGACTGGGTAGCATATCTTAAATGGAGTCAGTAAGTTGTGCAATTGAACCAAATATGCAGTAAAAAAGAGAAAAGGTCAAATAATCTCATGCAATAAAATCTAAAGCAGATCATTTTCTCATGAAAAAAAGAACAGAGTCCTTAGTGTTATGTTATGCATTTTACATCTATCTATCCAATGCATGGAAGGTCATTTGTTATAAGGCATGTGACATTCCACAAAGCAGCCTAGGACGCTGAAGATCTTTAGCTGTGTGGAATGGTGACACAGGGAGGATGACACAAAACGTACACCAAGGTAAGAGCCACCTCTGACCGAAGGGTCCTCCACAAGATTGCACAGTCAAGCACCAAATTCCATCAGTTGTCTTAAAATAAAATGTATTTTGAGATCTTGCCCCTAAAGGAGATAGCAAAGTCTGACTGTGTAACCCTTCGTCCTAGGTAGGCTTCCACTTCCTTCATACTTCATCATTAAGCCACAGCCTATGTTTACTTTCCAAATATCATTTCAGAAGGTTATGTTGTTGAAAGTACATTCTCTTGTAATCATTTATAGCATTTCATATGGATATTTACCCTGTCATTTTACTTGTGTCTCATTTTCCAGGGAAAAGGTACAAAGGTTTGATCACCTCTTACTACTGAAAAATTTAAAAGGCCAGTTTGGTAGAATAATCATCTGTTTTGTACAATCAGAAAAGGGAGAGGAAATAATATTATCTGACTCCAGTATGTTTACAAGTGATATGGAGGAAAGATGAAGTCATTGCCCATGCAGAGAACCTCACACCAAACCATATGACCATGCTCAGTGAGGTCAGAACTCATGGAAGTACAAATAATAAATAGACGAGAGAGAGAAAACATTATCAGGTTTACATTTTCCAGTTAGCACAAAGAACATAAAAGCACTGAGAAGATTTGGAAGCCCCTTCATGCCTGAGGAGGTTATTCCTGCAGGGGAGTAATAATTTTTTTCCCACAGAGAAGACCTTTGAAAGGCTTTTGTTTAGAATGCTCTTTGGTATAGCTCAATAAACTAGTCTTGCCCTCCAGGGCCCCTGTACGTGTTCCATCTGGTCCCAGGGGAGCACTTCTTATGTAGAGGAGTGCTGAGGGCAGAGTGTTCTGCTGGAAGGGCACAGGGACATTTTAAGAAAAGTAAAACTTAGCCTGATCTAAACTAAAGAAAAGTGAGATAAGTACTGTGAATGGCCAACAGTTACCCCCATCCCTCTTGCATTCAGCTGTTCCCGCTTATTCCTTACAAGTGTGGCTATACTCTTGCAGTTGCTTTTAGAAACAGTAACCTTCCTTCAGAAATTTCCCAAAGACCTCGTTGCATGCTTTAAAAATACCAGGATATGAAAGACAAAAACACTATTACCCAATGAGTTCAATAACTGAAAAAAAATTTTTTTTGCTAGTCCATGTAAGGCATTTATCTCCCTCATATATGTAAACATGATAGATATCAATAGTATGAGAGGTTAACAGCAAGAGCATTCCCAGCAGCATAGGAAAAGAAAATATAAAATACCTTAGTGTCAAACATAGAACCTCAGTGTACCAGCCATAATTTAAGGCACAGACAGATCATAGAAAATCTTTGAACAAGACACCTGTATTTTGTTTCATAATGGTGATGTAACTCCAACTCCACTGAAAAGAACAGTAGTGCTAAGAAATTTCATTTGGCATTCTAAGGACATTTGGGAAAAAGTAAAAAATAAGCAGCCATCAGGCATATATTACCAATATATTCTACACTATGATTTCCACAGAAAAGACCACAGCTATGAAATAGCATCATCCTAAATCCCTCATGAGGCCTGTTCCTATTTTGGTGACTCCCATGAGCATAACCAGGCCACTGAGCATACAGATATTGCATTGTTGACGATCAAATCATGTAAATTACATTTGCTCCCAAATAGCGTCCATTGTTTTTAAAGCGAAGGTCAAGTTTACAAGATGAAGAACTTGCAGCCACATCCTCTAAGCTTGATCTTTGCTTAAAACCTCAGCTTTTGGAAATGATCCCAAAGAAGGATGCTAATCTGAGAACTTCACATACAATAGATTATGAAGTTCTTAGATTTGCCTATGCTGGGAAGACCCAGAGCATTAAATTAGAAATAAAGTGTAACAAAAATTAGAAATTAAAGGTCTTTTGAAATGGATGCTGCATTAGGAAGTAAAATCCAGATAAGTGAAATATAACTTTCACCTTTTTTTTACTTGTAAAGGACTTCATATGTGCAAGTGAGGTGAAACTAGGTGCCTCAACTAAAGATAATGGTGGGTCATATCTAACACAGTTAATTGTCACATGTGAATTGTGAGGTCCTACAGTTATGTCAGCCGTGTTGGCAGGAGAAAGGGGGGCTCAGAACCTACAAGAAGCATCTATGGAGATATCTCTGGGGTTTTGATTGACAGCAATCTCACATAGAACTTATTTTTTCATGCAGCAGGTAAAAATGGGTGTTCTGCCATAGCCCCAACACAAATGTCTGACATAAGGCAATGCCATGTCACCACACCTAGATTACAGCATTCCTGCTGCGGGATCGTGGTGTTACTGGGCTCCACACACTTTGCCAAAGCCCTCTGCACACATTATAAACTATTCTATAAGCTTCAAGACAAAGTGTAAAGTACATCTGCCCCTTACCACTGAGGAAAGAAAGGATCTGAAAATGATATGGGCATCTCATTGGCCTGTCCAATGTCCATTTCATCATCTTTTCTTTGTGTTTCTATGTCCTCACCATTATATACAGTCTTAATTAATCATCAGTCAAACTCCAGGACAAAGACTGGAAATGTGAATCAAAGCAAATCTTCAGCAGTAACACTTCCACGCACTTACATCATGAGTGAAGTACACCAAAGACAGAAAACACAAGGGCAGTAACATCACAGTCATAATGGTCTGCTGAGATGGCCCTATTATGCTGGTACCTCGTTCTGACTTTCCTTCTTGTGCCAGATTTTTACAGAACCCAAATTTTTCCATCAGGTTTCTTAGTCATTCTATATATCTTATAATGCAATTTTATTAAGTTTGTTTATTGTTTATTACCAAAGAACACCAAGTGACTTGTGTCAGCAAACAAGCAAGTGGTGGAGAGACTGGCTCCAGAGCCCACATACTGGTGACTCCCTACTAGCTCAGCCCCTATGAGATGGTAACTGAAAGAGTGGCAAAAAAGAAGACCAGGAGAGAAGAGGAGAAGAAACTTTATATAGATCGTGGTGGACAAGGGTTGTTTATTCTGAAGAAAGACTGACTGTGCATGTCATCAAGTAACTGAAGACAGTTGCTTAGAAAACACATGAAAGATCTATACTCCTTTATTCAGTCACTCTTTTCATACCACAATTTTGTGGAAAGATGTCAAGTTCTGGAGTTACAGAAGTGGATAAACAAAGCATTTGACTTTAGAAAGTTTACAATTCGGTTAGGGATTATAAAGAGTAGCAAACTTTAAAACTGAATGCATCCAATGTCAGGAGATGATAAATATAGTGAAGATAAACAAAGCAGACATCTCCAGAAGTTTATAAAAGCTGGAGATAAACAATGATGGCGTTCCATTAGAATGGCTGGTTAGTGAACACCTCTCTTTACTATTATTATTTTAATAGTAACACAGAAAATTTATGTGACCTGATGAGGTTGTTTTTGTTGTTCTGAGTGCTGTCAAGTCCATTTTGATCCTTAGGAACCCTGTTATTGCCAGGTGCCTTTCAGTCAGCTCCAACCCAAAGTGACCTTAAGTCCAACAGAACAAAACAGGGTGCTGTCCTGCACCAGCCTCACAATGGTGCTTCTACCTGAACCCACTGAGGCAGTCACTGGGTCAATCTAGCTCATCTAAGGCATTACTCTTTTTTGCCATCCCTCTACTTTACCAACCACGACGTTCCCCTCCAAGGATTGGTTTCTCCTGACAATACATCCTAAGTATGTAAGACAAAGTCTCGCCATCCTTGACTCTAAGGAGGACTCTCACCTTATTTCTTCCAATACAGATCAGTGTGTCTTTTAAGTAATCTGTATACATTCAATATTCTGCAGCACCACAATTCAAATACATTTATGCCTCTAAGGTCTTCCTTATTCAATGTCCAACTTTCTCGTGCAGATGATGCAATGGAGAACACCAGAGATTGGGTTAGGCAAACCTTATAACTCAAAGTAACACCCTTATTCTTCAACACTCAAAAAAGGTTTTGTGCAGCAAATGTACTTAATGCAGCTCTTCTTTTGACTGCTGCTCCCACACGGTTTGTGGATCCAAGTAAGACAAAATCCTTGACAACTTCAACCTTTTCTTCATTTAGCTTGATGTTACCACTGGCGCAGTTGTGAGCATTTTTGTCTTTCTTACATTGGGTCACAATCCATACTTAAGGCTACAAATGATCTTCATCAGTAAGTGCTGCAAATTCTCACTTTCAGCAAGCAAGGTTGTGTCATGTCCATATCTCAGTTTGTAAATAAGCCTTCCTCCAATCCTGATGCCACACTCTTCTTCATATAATTCAGCTTCTCTGGGCATTTGCTCAGCACATAAATTGAACTTTGGTAAGAGTATACAACCTTGACACACAACTTTCCTGATTTTAAACCATGCGGTATTTCCTTGTTCTATTTGCACAACTGCCTCTTGATCCATGTAAAAGTGCCAAATGAGCACAATGAACTATTCTGGAATTCCCATTCTTCTCAAGGCTATCTACTGTCTATTATATTCCACACAGTGGAATGCCTTTGCATAGTCAATGAAACACAAGCAAACCGTGTTCTAGTGTTCTGTGCTTTGAGTCAAACTCCATCTGATGTCAGCAAATATATCCCTGTTTCAGATTAGCAATGATCCAAAATCGTCTCCAGCAATCCTATGTATAACAAAATGAAGCACCTACTGGATCTACAGCATACTCACTATTATTCCTATGTTTAATCTCACTGTTGGAGTCATTGTGATAATCCATCCTATTGAAGGCCTTCTCTTTTTCAGTGCTCATCTACTTTACCAAGTCTGATGTGTTTCTTCACAGACTGGTCTCTCCTAATAATACATCCAAAGTACGTCATACCAAGTCTTACTGTCCTTGCCTCCAAGGACATTTGGGTTGTACTTCTTCCAAGGCAGATTTGCCAGTTCTTTTAGCAGCCCATGGTACTTTCAATATTCTTCACCAGCACTATAATCAAATGCACTGACTCTGCTTTGGTTTTCCTTATTCAATGTCTAACTTTCTTTTCTTTCTTTTTTTTTTTTTTGGCATCACTGCCCTCAGATGGTAGGAGTAGGAGGCCCAGCCTTTGCTCCGTGGAGCTGGAATCGAACCTCCATCCCAGAGGGCTGCAGTCCCGCGCACAGCCACTACGCCACCAGGGCTCAGCCAACAATGTCTAACTTTCACATGCACGTAAGGCAGTTGAAAATATTATGTGTTGGGCCAGGCTTATGTTCGTCCTCAAAGTAGCAGCTTTGCTTTTCAATATTTTTTTCAAAAGTCCTGTGAAGCAGATTTACCAAATGCAATGCATTGTTTGATCTCTTGATTTCTAGTTCCATGAACTTTAATTGTGGATACAAATGAGACAAGTTTCTTGACAATTTCACTCGATCTCAGTTTATCAGGGTCCAATTGTGAGTATTTGACTTTTTTTACATGAAGTTGCAATCTGTACTAATGGCTGCATTACTTGATCTTCATCAGCATGTGCTTCCTCATTTGCATCATTTTCATAAGCTATGTCATCTGCACATCACAGTTCGTTTATAAACCTTCCTCAATTACTGATGTTGCATTCTACTTTATATAATCCAGCTTCTCTGAAGATTTGCTCAGTTTATAGGTTGAATAAGCCAGATGTACAACTTTCTTGATGTTCAACCATGTAATATGCCCTTGTGTTGCTCACATAACCCCCTCTTGATCCATGTTCAGTTTCCATATAACACAATTAAGTGTTCTGGCATGCCCATTCTTCTAAAGACTATAGTTTGTTATGATCCACACAGTTGAATGCCTTTGCATAGTAAAAGCATAAATAAACATCTTTCTGGTATTCCCTGCTTTCAGCCAAGCATCATCTGACATCAACTATGACCTCCTTTGTTCCATATCCTCTTCTGAATCCAGCCTGAACTTCTGACAGTTCCCGGTTGTGATAGTTAGGGTTTTTGTGCCAACATTACTTCTATAGGTGTATGTGGGCAGAGTTTAGCTTGTCAATCAGGTCATAGCTTGGAGAGCTATCAAGATAAAGGGCTCACCAGAGGCAGGTCTCTCTCTCTCTCTCTCTCTCTCTCTCTCTCTCTCTCTCTGCTTTCATCTTCCTGTTGACAAGCCAGTGGAGTCATGTTGAGACTTAAGAATGCCCTGGAGGTGTTTGCACTACCACTGGAGTTTTCACATTTTGCCCTGTGATCTTCCTGCATTTTGCCTCATTGTGGGCATCTAAAAGAGGTATTTATCAGCTAATACTGGACTTATAGGTTAAAATTAGACTATGGACTTGATCTTGACTGGGATGGGAAGTTTACACAATATAAAATTACTCTTTGATATAAAGCTCTGTCTTATATGTATATGAGTTCCACTGAATTTGTTTCTCTAGTCAACCTGGCCTAACACACCTATCAATGTACCTTTTGCTGCAACTGTTGTTGGATGATCTTCAGCAAAATTTTACTTAAATGTTATATCAATTATATTGTTCTATAACTTGAGCATTCTATTGGGTCATCGGTCTCTTCTGACCTACACTTTGATATTTACTGTCTTTTTAATGACCTTTTGCTTTATACATATATGACATCCTCTATGCCATTCTACAGCACATCAAGTGTACTGTGATTAGTATGTCAAATCTGTTATCTAATAAGCTAGCAAACTATAAAAAACAATGACTGGTATCCAATTACATGTTTCATTCTTCGAGATCTGTATGAAGTCAACCATTTGTGTTTGAAATACAGAGAAAACAATAGATTCAAAAATTTGGGTTTTAATGAATGAGATAGATTTCTTGTGCCAACATGGCACCTGTAAGAAGATATGGGTGGAGTATAGCCTGTCAATCAGGTCACAGATTGTTGAACTCCTTTGGAGGTGTGACCATGTTGTCTTCCTGGAAGCTGCCTCCTCTCTCTGTCTCTCCTGGTGGCCCTGGTATTCAGATCAACTTGCTGCCTGATATAGCTGCTCTGCCTCATCACCATGCAATGTGCTTGCTACCTGTAGGCAGAACCAACCCATGGACCAGGGTGGACCATGTTGCTGTGCTGTTCTGTTCCTCAGTGTCTGCTGCTTGCAGGGTGATTTGACTTATCACAAGCCCAGACACTGCACCTTGCACCACTTCATATTGCTACCTGGTGAGGCTCCAGCATGACCTGCTTCTCTATGCTGCACTCCTGGCCTCTGCTATACCTCACCACTTCATCTTCCTACCATGTATTCCCTTGGATGCATGAGTTAGAAGGACTTTCAGTATATTAACTGTCCCATAATGTGAGTTGGACTGAGCTTTCCATATTGCTGTTTGGACTAATTTGCTGTTACATTCCTTTTCTCTATATAAATTTATACAGACACACATGCTCACATAGTAAAATTTTTCCTACTACATGAGAAACAGGCAACTTACTCTGAGTTCGTGCACCCAGAAGCACTACCCAACAGTGCTTTTCGTAAAAGCAGTTTCACTCAAACCTTGCTTTTTGTGATGGCTGATTTATGAGTAGCGTGTAGCTATGACCTTTTGTTTCTTGCTCAGAAAAAAAAATGCTACAGAAACTGTTGTGATGTTGAACACAGCTTACAAGGACAGCTCAAGTATATGAGTGATTTTCTCATTTCAAAAAAGATCAAATGTTGATTGATGGCAAACCTCATTTTGAACATCTGTTAACTTTCCTAATAGACAAAAATATCAACAAAATTCATGCACTTGTGCTCAAAGATCAACGTCAAACTATCAAAGAGATGGGAAAGTTATCTGTACCATCTTGGAGCTCAGTTCAGTGCATCTTAACGGAAGATTTGGGAATGAGAAGGGTCACTGAGAAATTTGTGCCTCGGGTTCTGACTGATCGGGAAATAAGAGCACTGAGTGAAAACATGCCTTGCTTTAAAAGAAAAGCTCTGAAGTGGCAGAGACATTTTTCCAAGTGTGATGAGACAGGATGCTGTTTTTATGGCCCCCAAAGCAAACACCAATCAAGAAAGTGGAAGGTACCATCCTCACGTCAACCAAAAAAGAGCTCGCCAAGTGAAATGAGAGATCAAGAAGATGATCATTTGTTTTTATGATGCAAAGGAGCTAGTGCATATGGAGTACATTCCACTCAGTCAGATTGTTCATCAAGATGTCTATTTAGAGGTTCTGAAAAGATTGCATTACAGTGTACAAAAAAGGCCTGGTTTGTGGAAGGTGGGGGACTGATTTTGCCACCAATACAATGTAGCTGCTCACACAACCATCTCAGTGTACCAGTCTTTGGTTCCTCGAATGAAGAGAGACAAGAAAGGACAGCGATTTGATGACATAAAAGAAATGATTAAAAAAAAGGGGGAAGTGCTGTCAGTTATCCAAATGGATGAGTTGGAAAAATGTTTGCAAGAATGGAATAGCAGATTTGACAAATGTGTTAAGTATAATGCAAAGTACTTTGAAAGTGATGAGGCTATCTGACAAGTAGATAGATGATAGATGACATATGATAGATAGATAGATAGATAGATAGATAGATAGATAGATAGATGATAGGTAGTATTGGGGAAAAATTCCATTTTAGAGGGGTATCCCCTCTCATATAGACAGGTAGGTAGATAGATATAGATATAAAATATCTTGCTTTTGCTTCTCTAGAGAATCCTGCCTAAAACAGTGGATGATCAGAAGTGGATAGGGAGCAAGAATTAGAAGGAGATCCAGGGACCAGATCATATTGGGCTTCATAAGTCTTTGGCGCAGATTCATACTTTTATTCCATGTGGATCAGAAGGCCACTGGAATGTTTTCAATAACAGAATAGCATAATATGACATACTTTTAGAAAGTATTCCCCTCAGGTGCTATGTAGAGAACAGATGGAGGCAGAAAAATATAAGGTTATAGCAAGCAATATTGCTACTAGATTCCAGTTCACAAGTGCATGGGGGCTTATTTTAAACAAAACATGTATAAACTTATCCTTGTAATCAGTAAATGGCTGAAAAAAAACTTTCTCAATAATACCAATGTGTTAGTCTCATTAAGGTCCTTCAAAAAATCCAGCCAATCAGTGACTCCCCAATATATATGTGTGGACAGTTCAATCAAGATCAGATAGGTCAGCTCAGAAATTATGGTTCATATTTTGGGAGGATTCCATAGAAGTAATATTCATAGCTATTCTCAAATCTATGATGATCACAGGGCTTATTAAAAAGTTTTAGGAAAATTGAAAGTTGCATTGTCAGCAAAGACTAGGAATGCTGAGATGAGGAGTTTTGGGCCATCACAATAATGCATGTGTTCATTCTTTGAGGGTTGAAAAGTCTGTACTATGTGAATCTCTTACCCTATCCACCCTAAGCATCATGAAACTTGTCACTTCAAACTTCTTTTTTTTTAAACTCAAAGAATATTGAAAACAATAACAAGCTGAAAACATTGCAGTGGATACCAAAATTGTCCTCTTGGAGTCACACAGAATTAATTGGGAGAAAGATGAGAGAGAAGGACACACCGCTTCTGAAGTGTGCAGACTGAAATAGAGTATATGTCAAGAAATAATATCACATTTTGGTATTTTTCTTGAGTAAAGGTACCTGTGATCTTGAGGTAATACTTTTTGACATAGGAAAGCATGAAAATAAGGTAGAAAATGATTGCAGGTGTCCAAACAAGAGAATGATGGTGGCTTTGACTAGGATGGTAGAGAAGGAGATGAACAATGATGAAACTTGTTCTAAAATTTCAAGGTAGGTCTGACAGTTTTTGTGGATGGGCTAGAAAGTGACTATAAGAGACAAAAAGTAATGGATAATTCCACATATTTTTCATCTGAATCACTGGGTGAAGATTCAATTGAGTGAATGAAAATTCCACCTATTTTATGGCTTTACAAAGTACATTGGTACTGATGGATGGATTGGATGCCATTCATTCCAGGATGCTTTCAATTTTTCATGAGAAAGTTCCATTGTATTTTCATTTAATTTATCTTTTGGATCACTCTGCTATGTAGAAACTTGCCAATAGAGAAGGCAAAATTGCAAAGTAAACACCCTGGAAGGTAATGAGCTATCACAGTGTTGAAGTTACGCAATTTCATGTCAATTTGATACATAAAAATGAAGGGTTGGAGCCTAGTCTCTCAATTAGATCACAGCCTGGTGATGCCTCGTTGGAGGCGTGGTCTTCTCATGAGTATTCCGGGATTTCCTCTCACCCTTCCTGGAGGTGCAACACACTCTCTGATACACATTCCTGTTGGCAAGCCACATGGAGCCACACTGATGGCAGCCTGAGACCTGGAGATATGTCCACTGCCGTTGGAGCCACAAGAATTTCCACCCATTGGCCTGTGATCTTTCTACATTCAGAATTGTTACATGTGCTGCATAAATCTGGAGAGAAATTCATAGGTTAAGACCAAGCGTATGGGCCAATAATGAACATTTTGATTGGAAATGGGCTAGAGTATTTTATTGATGCATGATTACTTCCTTATATAAAATTCTCTCTTGCACATATATGAGTGTCAATGAATATGTTTCTCTAATCTACCCAGACTAACACACACAGAAAGCTTGCAAGGTGATAAATGTAGGTGTTAACCAAAGGTTCACTAATTTGAACCCACTAGTCACTACTCAAGGAAAATATGCAGCAGTCTGCTTCCATAAAGATTTACCTAATTGGAAAACCAGAATAGTTGTACTCTTTCCTATAGCATTGCTTTGAGTGGGAATAGATGCTACAGCTGTGAGTTTGTATAATAGGTAGGTTTTTGTCAACTTGGTTAGGCCAGCATCCTCAGTAGTTTGGACTTAACATCATGTAAATGACCCCAGACTTCCCTGTATATAAAGACAAAAGCTTACTCAGCAGCCTGACAATGTTTCCTTCAGGGTGTGGCCTACTTCATATATATAAATAGAGGTGGTGAAGAACTCACCTCTTCTCTTTTTTGGTGGTGTGGATCCTGACTCTCTCACATAAACTTCTGTTTCTTTGGACTGTTCAAACCAAGACCTGCCATATTTCTAGCCAATCCTGGCCTGCCTTATCTTAACTGCTTATCTGCTTCTGCATCTACCAATTATTGCACTTTTCCTGCTTCATCTTCCTTCTTTGTCCTCTTGCCCTTCATCTCCCAAGGTCCCAGTTCTGGCAGCCATGTAAGGTCTTCAGTTTTAACATCTGACAAACAGATTTAAATTAAACTAAATTTAACCACTTCTACAACTGTGTAAGTCATTTGTCTTGCTATAAATTTCTCTTTATATAAATATTTGTGTCACACATTTTGCTTTCTAGAGAACTAACAGATTAGATTTTGCTTTGTAAGCATGTTCAAATACCCAACAGGGTGGAACTAAATTATCCCAATAGTTCCTTCCATTCGTGAAATTCTGATAACTATGTAGTTTATAAAATTGATAAATAACTGACTATTTATGGTCAGTAACACCTGCATAAGAAAATTAAAATATCCGAATATAACCAAATTGTATTTCATTTGTTTCCAAGCTGTGCAGTTGCATAAAGGAAATATTGGTAAGGCCAACATAGTACTATTTGTGACTTAAGTACAAAGAATTATTTTTCAAAGTGAAAACATCCTGGGAAAAATAACAGGGTGTGGCATATTACTGTTTCTTTTTCCTTTTCTTTTCTCAATGTAAAAATGGATAATTCTATGCATATAGTCTGGGAAGGTAGTAAAAGCAATGACTGGGATCTGATTTCTCTTTGTCTCCAGTGCTTGCCATCTTTGGCCCTGCCAGAGGTTATGCAGGGAGTCTCAGCTAAACCAAAGGGTAAAAAATAATAATACAAAGTCCAGATAACTTTTGGGATTTTTATTTTGGTTTTGGTTTTGCTTTCTGGATTTTTTTTTCAGGGGAATATGGTGGAGTTGTGGTTTTTTGCAAAGAGGTCACTCCTGTAAATTCAATAAAAGTACTACTTATCATTCTGGAGAACACATTAAAGCTGATTTCACAAATGTGAAGACTGAAGTTCCCAAACTCTTTATTTCACATGTGATCTGTTTTCCTAAATGTTCATTTCCTTCTCTACACCTGCCACAATCCCCACATTCTAGTGGGGTGACCTGGAACACATCTTACAGAAGAAGATGCTCCTCAAACCTAACCCTGCTCACATTTAGGGAAAAACAAATTCAAGAGCAAGACAGACACCATGATTCAACTGATTTTTTTATCTTCATCTCTCCTTCATCTTCCTTTGTTTATTTCTGATAAAACAGACCCTTGTCTTAGCCAAGGCTACTACTCTGAGAACCTTACTCGATCTCCACTTGACCCCTATGAGAACTTGTCTCCCAGTCATCTGCTCTTTTTCTGTATTCTTCCCTTTCATTCTGTGCTATTATTTAATACCTCTGAGTGCCTATTCATGTCAACACTGGGCTTGTAAAGAAAGGAATATCCCTAAATTACTGGATGACACTGGTATGTATTTGCTACTATTCTTTGGGATCATTTAAGACAACACATAACACTTAAACAAGGCAATAGATCTGTGTGTACTTTGCAGTTTCTTTATGTCAAGCCTGAGCATTTCTTGAGACAAAAGCTTACCCTGATTTGTCTATGTATTGCCCCCCTAATAACCCCAAATAATGTACTCTCCACATACAGTTTTTTAATCCAAGACAACAATGAAAATCAGAAGTTCAAAACCATGCATGAAATGGATGCTACCAGATCCCTGATAATTCAATAAGAAAAAAGGAACAGAATTCTTTCCCAATTATTTTTATTTGATTTCCTTTGAAGAAGTTTTAGTTACATATTATAATAAAATTGCCCCCCACCTTAGTGGTTTAAGTCTACCCTTCCAAAAATTTTTAATTTTATAAACCAGATGAATGCCCTGTGTACAGAAAATAATGTTGAATGTGGGTAAAACATATAATAGTAGAAAATTATTAATGTGTCAACAAGGATGAAAGAGAGAAAACTAGAGCAAAGATGTGTGTCAATTTCTGTGCTTCTCTGAGAGCCACCAAACCATATATGAGTGTAAAACTGATAAATCTCAAGTGACGATCTAATACTGTCCTTGTATTACTCCACCAAGAGTGAAAACCCCACGTGTCAGCCCTAATTGGCTGCCCTCACTGCCAAGGAAGAGGCAAAGAAAGCTTGCATTTCACCATCTTAGATTTTGAAGCAAGTGCTTAGTCTTGTTTTCCACCTATGTTGAAATTCCTCAAAATAGAGCATTTCAATGCTGGCCAGTCAAAATGACAGAGGGTTAGAAGTGTCATCGAGAGTATGAGCCAGGGAAGCTTTACCAAAATGAGATTGGAGCGACATTGACAGTAGTTGAGAAATGGGAGGTGATTAGTCATGGTTATTGGATTTTATCAATATCAAGTAAATAGTAAAGGCATGATCAAAGACAATAGGGCAGAGGATGTACTTTACCAAAATTTGTTGACAGCTTTTTACCAATTCCAGATATATATTGTAAAACATCTGACCTTTACAAGTACAGAGACAAGCTAGACTCCTGTTCTTCTTTCCTCTCCCACAACTTCTCACTTCCATCTGCCGGCAGATCACACTCACCAAAGCCAAAGCTTCTCAAACCATGGTACGCAAAGTACCCAGGGGAAAGATGGTTTTAGATGGCTGCTATTGTATTTATTTTATTGGATTTCCAAAAGATAATGGTACTAAGTAATATTTATATCACATTATTCTGTGATAGGAACTGTCCTAAGTCCTTTAAACAAAATAAAACTCATTTCCTCCCCACAATGACCCTACAAGATGAAAATTATTATGATAATGAACTTGAAGCACAATGGGTTTAAGTAATGTTTACAGAGTCACAGGACAAAGGGCCAGGATCTGCACCTAGACAGTAGGGTTGCTGTGGGTACAAATGGTTAACAGGTTTAAATGCTAACTGAAATATTGGTGGTTGGAGTCCTGTGAAAGAGGCCAGGCAATCTGCTTTTCAAACATGAGCCACAAAGCACAGCCCTCTGCTGCACATAGGGCCACCATAAGTTGGAATTACTCAACAATTGCTAGTGAGAGTGATTCCAGAGTCCCTACTCTTTGGACATCACAGGGAATGCCTTTCCTGTGAAATGAGGTGCTTTGGGGGCATGTTGAAAAGAGACATTTGTTCCTCCTTCTTTTCAATAAATGTGTTTCTCATCACTTCTTCTCCATGAATGTAGCAATAGCTAACAATTATGCAGTACTTAATGTGTGCCAGCCAGTGTTTTAAATACTTCCCATATAATCAAACTATTACCCACATTTCACTGACATTGAAACGAAGGCCCCAAAAGAATAGGTGAGTTACCTAAAGTTACCCAGTTAATAAATATCAGAGACCAGGATGTAAGTCCAGTTAGTCTGACCTTGACGTTTGTGGTTTTTATCTGTGTAGATGAGCATTGCGATGCCTTAGTCCAGGTAGACTAGAAAAACAAATTCATAAACACTCATGTGTATATAGGAAAGAAGTTTATATACAAAAGGAATTAAATATTGAGAAAGCCATCTCAGTTCAGGTCAAGCCCGTAACTCCTATACCAATGTATAAAGTCCTCTTCAGGCTTGTGAAACACACGCAATGGCACAGAATGCTGGAAAATAACAGACCAGTGGGTTGGAAGTGTTCTGGATTCAGTGGTGTTGTAAGTATCTTGGTGCTGGCATGGGTCTCTACAAGGCGTCTCCAGTTCCAGAGGTTGGTGGCATCAGGACAGTCAGTCTCCAATGGAGATCACAGAGAAAAAAAGTCTTTCCTGACTCCAAGTTGAAAATCTGGAGTTCCCAGAATTCCCAAGGAAAGTGCCATGCCCATACAGAAGCCTCATAGGATATGACCCAATTGACAGACTAGACTCAACCCATTCACTCTTAATCCTCTCAAGTCCCAAATTGACACCAGATTTTGTAAGTACCACATGCGATATAAAGCTGATCACCTGAGTGGTAGGTATCATTATTGTACCATATTATAAATTAGAGGAAGGGGGAAAGGCTCAGAGAAGTAACATCCCCTGAGTGAGGAGTCTGTAAAGTTTTCCTATAAAGTACCAGGCAGTAAATATATTGGCCTGAGGGTGCAACTATACAAATCAGCTGAAGCAGCCTTAGAGAAAATATAAAAGAATGGGCATAGCTATATTCAAATAAATATGTATAGATGCTGAGAGTTGAATTATATAAAATTTTCGTAAGACAAAAAAAAGCCCTAGTGGCATGCTAGTTTAAGTGTTGGGGTGCTAACCAAAAATAAGCATTGCGATGCCTTAGTCCAGGTAGACTAGAGAAACAAATTCCTAAACACTCATGTGTATATAGGAAAGAAGTTCCTGGCATGCTGGTTTAAGTGTTGGGATGCTAACCAAAAAGGTCAGTGGTTAGAACCTACCAGCAACTCTATGGGGAAAAGATTAAGCCAGTGGCTCCATAAAGATTCACAGCATCAGCAACCAAATGATGCGGTTTTGCCCTGTTGTACAGGATCACCATGAGTTAGAATCAATTCAGCTGCAGTGAGCTTGGCTTTGGGGTTTATAGAACATAAGCTATAATTCTTTTCATTGCTTTCAACAATTAACACATGCAAAATCTATTTTTAGTTCATGGGCTGCATAAGAACAGAAGGTAGAAAGAATTTATCCCCATGAGCAATTGGATTCCAAACATTTGATCTAGGTCAGTGGTTGGCAAACTGCTGTTTGCAAGCCATATGCGGCCCTTTTAGTGTAAATGTATGGCTCTGAAGTAACATTGAAAGAATTTGAAGGTTATGATTTCAGATCACAATGATTTCATTTGTTTGGAAAAACTTATTTAAGGCTCTTGAATCATTTTAAAGTTGTTAGGAGTGACAAGATTGGTTCTTCGGTCTCAAGAGTTTGCCAACCTCTGGTCAAGACATATTGCTGAATTGCCCCTATGTCTAAAGTAAGTCTATTTCCACTGACTTATGGAGCTTCCACAGAAAGAGTGTCATGGCTTAACTTGTACTCCAGCAAAATATATTCTGCAAGAGGAGGTGAGTAACACACATCAGAGGGACTCCACAGAAATCAACACAAGAGCCAGTAAGAGTGAAACTCCAATCTTCCAGGTCACAGGAGGAGCATCATAAAGATAAATAGTCTTGGGTTCAATAGGAGTTAAAGAAGTATAGGCTTTGAATGTTCAATAGATTTTAAAGAGATGAAGGCTTTTGGCTTACTACTATAGCAACCAGCTCAGGACTTTGTTTTAGACCTAGCGTGGCTGTGACCAGCTCAGAACTGCCACAGTAAGCCCAGGGCCTTTGCTTCAACACCTCCACAGCAGCAGCTGGCATGGCCTGCATTTATTTTATTTATTTTGTTTTATTTTTTAACAGTTTTACTGGCAATTCATCCACATAGCATACAATTCAATAGTTCAATCATATCAAGAAGAGTTGTACAATCATTACCACAATCAGTTTTAGAACATTCTCTTCTTCCTTGTACTCATTGATATTCATGTATTTTATGTTTTTATTTGTAGCAAAAAATACATACAACAAAACATTCTAGAATTCAGCAACTACAACATATATAATTTGGTGCCATTGATTATAGTCCTTTTATTAAAAGCTAAGATATTTTATTTTTATTTTCTTTTTTAAAAAATTCATTTTATTGGGGGCTCTTATGACCATACATACATACATTGTGCCCAGCACATCTGTTGTACATATGTTGCCATCATTATTTTTAAACCACTTTCTTTCTCCTTGAGTCCTTCATATCAGCTCCTCATTTGGCCCCTCCCCCACTCCCTCATAAACCCTTGATAATTTATCATTCCCTCCACCCACATGACTTATACAAACAGTTACCTCCCTTCACCCAATTTTCTGTCCATACTCCTAGGAAATGATTAAATGTAGACCATGGTGATTGTGCCCACGTTTGCCCTCACCTTACCCTTACCTTCCTGGTATCACTATTCTCATTGCTAGTCATGAGGGGTTTATCTGTCCTGGATTTCCTGTGTTTCCATCTCTTATATGCGGCAGTGTACATGTTCTGATCTAGTCAGATTTTAAGGTAGAATTGAGTTAATGATAGTAGGGGAGAGGATACATTAAAGAATTAAAGGAAAGTTGCATGTTTCATTAGTACTATACTGCACCCTGACTGACTCATCTGTTTCATGTGACCCTTATATAAGGGAATGTCCAATTGTCTAAAGATGCCTTTGGATATCCACTCCAAATCACCCCCATCCACGTTCACATCGACATGTCTTTTTGTTCTGGGTCTTTGATGCCAGATACCTGATTCCATTGACTCCTCATTATTACACAGGCTAGTGTGCTCCTTCCATATAGGCTTTGTTGCTTCTCAGCTAAATGGCCACTTATTTGTCATCAAGCCTATAAGACCTCAGATACTATATCTTTTTATAGCAGGTACCATCAGCTTCACCACATTTGCTTATGCACCCGTTTTGTCTTCAGTGATTGTGTCCAGAAGTTGGGCACCACAGAATGCCAGATTACTAGAACAAATTGTTCTTGTGTTGAGGGAGTACATGAGATGAGGTCCAATGTCCATCTGCTACCTTAATACTTAACATATAAATATAAGTACATAGATCTATTGCCCTATTGTTATATAAAAATATATTTACATAGTACATACCTGTGTTTTGACCTCTACAAGTGTCCTTTGCTTCCTAGTTCTTTCCGTTTCCTTTTACTATCCTGTTAAGGCTTCATTGGGGTTTCATTATTTCCTCTAGATTAGATTACCCTTGATTAAGCCACCACAGGTATCTTAAACCCTTTTAACCTTTTCTTAGTTCACTCATAGTTCCCTGTACCTGAGTTAGTTGACATCCCCTTCCTTTCTCCCATAGGGCTGTGTTTAAACACCACCACTCACCTGGGAAGTTGATCAAGGGCTTTAAAAAAAAATATATATATATATATATATATATATATATATATTTCTTTTTCTTCTCTCTTCCCTTCCATAGTCACTACTAGTGCACTGTCTTTGTTTCAATCCCACTATAGCCACAGCTTGCTCAAGGCTTCTTGGGGTTTTTTTCTTTTCCTTTTTATATTCTTTTATTCCCACCAGAGCTGCCCTCCATGGTGCTCCCCACCATTGCAGGAATATCCAAACATATTATGCAGTACCCCTTGATGCCATGAGCAATCCTGACCAATCTCTGAGATGCTCCAGGCTTCTATGGGCCCTGCCATCACCGTTTCTCTTGTGATCAACTTTTTCAGTGACAGCATCACAACTTGAAACCATTCGACCAGTGTCCCCATCTCTGGGTCATCTAACTTGCCCTTCAAATAACAAAAACACGATTGACTAGGGAAAGAGTGAAATCCCAATGGGATAAAGCAGTAGGCCAATCCATTTAGAAACTAGAGAGGACACCAGCTATACTGAATCCCAGGAAGAATTTGCCAAGGTACACAATAGGTAAACTATACAACCTTAAGGAATAGGACAAAATTACAAGTGCTGCTAGGGGTTTGGAAAGCTGGGGGGGAAAGGCATTTACCTATAAAGATACTCAGGTAAGAATATGCTCAGACCTATCAGTAGACACCATGAAGAAGAGGAGACAGTGGAGTAACAACTTTTGTAAGTTGAAGGAGAACACCAAAAACCCAAGAAAGCTCAACATTACCAAACTATCTACCAAGATAGATGAAAAAGCAAGTGTTTCTGGACAAGGAAAAACTAAAAGATATGTTAATAAAAACCTAGCTCTACCAACTCACTGTGATCAGAAAAACAACATTCACCAAGCACAAATAAGACACTACATAGAGCAACTCCACCCAGCATTCAACACACATAAAATGGCTTCTACAATAATATTAACTCTTTGGTGGAAAGAAGGCAAGAATAATAACCTCACACACACACACAGCACACTGACAAGAACAGAGACTAGTAGACTGCCTTAGAAAACAACGTCTCAATCTGTTGTCTACAAGAAACACATCACAAGTTCACACACAAAAAAGGCTAAGAATTAAAGGCTGGTGAAAAATATACAAACCAAATGGCAAGTCAAATATAGCAGAGGCTGCAATTTTTATATTTAACAAAATTGATCTCAAAGTTTAAGTCATAACAAAAGATAAGGAGGGGTATGTAATGCTCAAGGGATCAGTAGACCAAGAAACAGTGAGCAAAATAAATGCATATGCACCTGAGAGACTCACGAAGTTTATCAATCAAATCCTCCAAAAGATGGGAAAAAATCACAGGTTTACCAACATAGTGGTTGACTTTAATACTTCTTTCTTTGTGAATGATTGACTAGAGTGAAAGAAGCTTAACAAGGAGGTTAAAGAACTATACAATTAGGCGACTTGACCATATAGACATTTTTAAAGCTTTCCACACAAATGCTAAAAAATCACATTCTTTTCAAGAACACATGGCAC
Organism: Nesogale talazaci; assembly: GCA_004026705.1. Lineage (NCBI taxonomy): Eukaryota > Metazoa > Chordata > Mammalia > Afrosoricida > Tenrecidae > Nesogale > Nesogale talazaci. The sequence goes on along the minus strand of PVJH01011535.1, from coordinate 5,491 downwards.
ATACTCAAAGACAGAGTACATGCTGGGACACAAATCAAATGTGAGTAAATTCATGCACATAGAGATCATTCAAACTTCTCTCTTGGGGCATTATGCCATAAGGCTAGAAGTCAATAAAAAGATGTTTAAGAAAACACAAGCAAGCAATTGGAGGATGAGCAAATCCCTGCTGAAAGTGAGTAGGCACTGACCCAGATCATAGATGAAATTAGGAAGTTTTTAGAAACCAACAAGAATGAGAATACAGCATACTAAAATTTTAAAACACAGCAAAAGCAGTTATCAGTACAAGTTTGTTAGTGATAGACGCAGGCATAAACAGAGAAAGATTTATGATTGATATGCAGCAATTAGAGAAGAGTCTACAGAATAATCCTACTAATGGTGAAAGAAAAGAAATAATAAAAACTGGGACAGACACATAGGAAAACAAGAAAACAATGCAAAAAATCAATGCAGCAAAACAAACTGATTTTCAAAAAGATTGACAGAATCAATTGACCATTGGATAACCTAACCAAAGAAAGAAAGGAACAAACAAACATCAATAGCCAGGGTGAGACATGAAACAGTGGAAATTACAATGAACCCTAGAGAAATTAAAAGGTTAATTACACAGTACTACAAAGGCCTGTAGTTCAGTGAACGCAACAATTTGAAAGACATGGACAAATACTTAGAAAAAAAATCTGTCCCTGTATTATCCCACACGGAAGTCAAGAAACTCAACAGATGCATAGCAATAGAAAAAATAGATAGCATTATCAAGGGACTACCAAATTAAAAATCCCCAAGTTCAGATGGCTCTAGAGGAGAATTCTACCAACCATTCAGGAGAGAACTGATGCTAATCCTACAAAAACTCTCCAGGAGCATAGAAAAATACACCAAATTTCCAAGTTCTTTTTATGAAGTTAGCATAATGTTAACAAAGCAGTCTAGGATCCCCCAAGAAATGAGGACTACTGACCAATATTTATTATAAATACAAACAGAAAAATCCTTAACAAAATACTGGCCAGTGGAATATAAAAGTACATAAAACATGACAACATCCAACACCCATTCCTGTTCAAGATACTGAAGAAGATAGGAGTGGAAGGAAAATTCTTCCATATAATACAAGCTATTTATGAAAAACCAAAAGCCAATGTAGTATTCAATGGAGAAAAGACAAAAACAATCCCAATGAAAAAAAGGGACAAGGATATCCCTTGTCCCCACTTTTATTCAATATCATACTGGAGATCCTAACTAAGAACATATGGCAAAGGATAGACATTAAAGAAAGTTATCAAGGGAAAGAAGTGAAACCATCACTATTCACACATGATGTGATTTCATATGTTGAAAATCCCCAAATCTCTACAAGAAAAGTGCTAGAATTGATAGAGGAAGATGGTAGAGTGGCAGCTCAGAAGATCAATAAACAGAAGTTTATTGGATTGCTATATACTTCAGACAAGATCACAAAAGAGATAAAAAGGCAGTACCCTTCACAGTTGTCTAGGGATATACCTAACCACAAATACAAAAGATTTGTACAAGGAAAACTACAGAACACTATCAAAAGAAAGGAAAAGTGACTTCCTCAAATGGAAGAATATTCCATGCTCATGGATCAGAAGATTAAAATATAGGGAAGGTGTTATAGGAAAGATGTAACACATTAGTCTGGGTAGACTAGAGAAACAAATCCATATACACTCATAGATATATACAAAAGAAGTCTATATACAAGAGCAATTGAATATTGAGAACACTTTCCAGTCCAGGCCAGATGAAGTTCATAAGTCTGATATTCGCCCATATGTTCAATACCAATCTATGAAATCCTCTTCTCACTCATACAACACATGCAATGATACAGATTGCAGGGAGATCACAGACCAGTGGTTAGGAATTCTTGTGGATTCAGTAGCAGCATAAGCATCTCAGGACTGCCAGGAGTCTCCATGTAATTTCTGTGGCTCCATAGGTCTGACTCCATCAGTCTCTATCCATGTTTCTTCACCACAGGGATGTCTTGGAGGAAATGAGTATGTCTTCTGCCTTCCCCAAGTTATTTGTCTCCAAATGAGGTAATCAAACTGTGATCTGATTGATGGGCTAAACTTTGCCCCTTCACTATTAATCCTCAAGTTGACACCAGATTATGTAACTACGACAGATATCAATCCTACCCAAGGCACTATATAGCTTTCCTTTACTTCACTTTAAACCTATTATATAGCCACAGTGGTCAAAACAGTGTGTTACTGGTATAACTGGTGTAATACCAGATAGATATGCAGATCAATGGAAAAGTATAGGAACTCAAGAAATAGAAACCTCAGCATACAGACAACTTAATTTACTGTCCTAAAAAAGTATCAAATGGGAAGTTTTGATGTCCTCTTCAACAAGTGGTACTGGGAAAATCAAATATTTACCTGTAGAACAATGAAACAAGAACCTCACTTCACTCCCGGCACAAGAATTAAATGAAGTTAGATCAAAGACCTCAAGGTATAGCCCCAAATTACTAGGATTATCAATGAGGGAAAAGTTGGAGGAAATTATGCTAAGTGAAGTTGGCTTAAGTAAGCACAAAGGGACAAATGCAATCTGAGTCCACTTTGTTAAACTCAAAAGGCAAAATGGGCATAGAGGATAAGTTACTTAATGGAAAAATATTGCCTGGGTTGAGGTCCAGGTACTCTGTCAGGGGTCAGACCCAACTCAGGGGTGCAAATAGGATCCCATGGGGAGGGTATTATTTATTTCTTCACAAGAAAGGGAGAGAGGAAACAGACTTCATACTGCTGGGTCAGGCCTTGAGGGTAACATACCAGCAGCGAGCAGCAACATAACAAAGAGGACTGTGGAGTCAGCTCCAAGCTATGCTGACCCATCCCCAGAAGAATGTAATACAGAGGACTGCCCTGAAGATATAGCCCTGAAGAGTGGTTGGTCGGTCCAGACCACATGGGAGCAAACTGAGAGGGAGAGAGGAGAAGAAGGGAAGAGGGGGAGAGAGAAAGAGAGAGAGAGAGAGAGAGAGAGAGAGAGAGAACTTCATCATGACATCCCTGCTCAGAACAGCAAATACAGAGGATCATAGGGCCATCCCAAACACAAGGCACAACATCCTTTCACTGATCCACAGTGTTATGCGGGACAGCACTGATGAAAAAGTGTTGAAGTATGCCCAGTCTGACCCTCATGCCCACAGTGGGGCAAAACATAAAGTGAGTACAACAGAGCAGCAAGGGGAGCAATGTAACAAAGTCCTCAAGGAATTCCCAAAATAGAATTTGGACTTGGGGTGGGGGGCAGGACTTGGCTTCTATCAGCCCCCTATGGAAAAGATTCATAAAGGTCAGCAGACAGACCTGGAACTATTTATAGCCACCAGCCCCTTTTTTCTTTTCTTTTTCTCTATGTCTATCTATAAAAGATAGGCAGGATAAACATTTGTGAGGAAAAAAACCAGCAGGACTAATATTTCTGGGGGGACATGGGAAAGAAGGAGGCATGAGAAAGGGAATAGAGATAAAACAAATTCAAGGACAAGAGAAAAGTAAGGATCTAAAATTGAGAGTTAGAAGGGTGTAGAATACCTTCTGGGATTTGGTCAAGTACAATATATCTAAGAGGAATTACTGATAGCCAAATGAAGGGTGAACATGAGAGTGGGGCAGGAAGAAAGTAAGAGGAAATAGAGGAAAGAGCTTAGAAGCAAAAGCTATTCATAGCAGTACAAACATAGGCATGCATATATGAAAATATATTAATTTATAATGATAGGAATATAGGTCTAGATACATATATTTATATATTAAGTTTTAAGATAGGAGAAGGACTTTGGACCTCTACTTAGGTCCTCCCTCAACACAAGAACACTTTGTTCTAATAACCTGGGACTCTGATATTACCTTCCCAACATGATTGCTGAAGATCATGAATGGTGCCTGGCTATCAAAAGAGATAGCATCCCCCAAGAGAGGGGCCTGCGCCTTAGGAAAAAATATATATAGCATCATGGGTCTTAAAGGCTTGAAGCTAAGCAAGGCCATCTAGCAAGGAAACAACTATGCCTACATGGAAGAACTAAATCTGGTCTGTGTGGTCACATAGTGTCAACAGGATCAGGTAGCAGGTATCAAAGATCTAAAACAATAATTATATCAGGGAAAGCAAGAGGAGTCAGAGTGGAAACCCAAAGCCCAACTGTAGACAATTGGACATCTCCTCAAGGAAACATCTAAGAGAAGGAACAATTCAGCCAGGGAGCAATATAGCACCAAAGAACCACACATTTCGGGGACTCTGGGAAGATGGTCGCCAGATGGGAAGCCCACGCCTGGAGCTCCTGGAGATCGGTGAGTGGGGGTGACACCGGGAAGGGAGGGGCTCTCAAATTGGGTTTTGTGATTCCAGGAAGCTCAGAGCCCTCCTCTGAACCAGGGGCAGGCGCGATCCACAAGCCCGCGCTCCCCACGGACTCAGGCACAGACGCCAGCACAGATGCTGCGGGTTCTGGGATCCAGGGCGCTGCTCTGCGACCCTAAGATCTGGGACCTGCAGTTAATCAGAGCCCGCACATAATCGCAGATCAGTCCTCCCCACCCCAAGGTGCCCAGAGGACACTCCACGCAGACCCACACCTCTCGCTCCCCACCCCAGGGACTCCTGTGTCCCCAGCACAACGGAGGGCCAGCCCCTCCCCCACCCCGGAGGCCCACGCCCAGGCGCACCTTAAGGGCGCCACCATTGCCCAGGATAAGATCAAGCCATCCCCTAAACCCAAGCCTGCCCACCTGGGCCACACTTTCTAACAGGAGCAGAAGGAACACCCGCACTCCCCACAGTCGCTGGCACTCCTCACAGACGCTGCCTGTTCAGGGAGCCTGCCCCAAGCCCCAAGACAGAGAGGCCCACTTTACATTGTCTACTGGGTAAACAGCCAGCCGGTCCTCCCCACCCCAAAGTACTAGTGGATTTTTTCCCACCTATCTGTGGCAAGTGCCCCTAGCCAGGAACAAACCACCCAACTCCCACCCCATCCCCTAAACCCACTCCCCTGCTCAGCCAACACACTCCACCAGATCTGCAAGGCCTAGCTGCAAACAGTTCCTGAGGGAAGCTATAAGATAAGACCAGCCTCCTAAAGAGAGACCCCACAGCCACAAAACACCAAGGAAAATGCCACCTAATACGAATAAATCAAACAAAAAACAGCTAGCAGCTTCCACAGTATCAAGAAAAGAGAAACTGGATCCGATGCAAGAGGATCAGCTGGACCTAACAGCAGTCATAGAAAATGCAGAGATCGATTAACCACAGAAAGAAATCTTCAAGATGTTACTAACACGTATGCAGCTCTTGAGCGACGCATTAAAGAAGAAAGAAGAATTGATACAGGAGATAAAGGCCATGCACCAAAGGGAAATCCAAGAACTAAAGAGTGAGCTAACAAAAACTAATAGTAAGCTCTCAGATTTTGGCC
>PVJH01011534.1:0-68411 GCA_004026705.1 Nesogale talazaci | reverse complement strand
GAAACTAATCACAAGGATTTTGCATATAACCTCTTCCCTGTAGGACAGACAACAGAAAAGTGGATGAAGGGAGACATCGGACAGTCTAAGATGTGACAAAATAATTATAATTTATAAATTATTAAGAGTTAGTGAGGGAGGTGGGGTGAGGAGAGAGGGGGAACATGAGCTGATACCAAGGGCTCAAGTGGAAAGCAAATGTTTTCAGGATGATGACAGCAAATGTATAAATGTGCTTGACACAATGGGTAGATGGATGGATTGTGATAATAGTTATATGAGTTTGCAACAAAATGATTAAAATAAAAAAGTTACAGTTCCAAGGGCTCAAAAAGAAAGTTAGAAAGTGGTGATGGCAGCATATGTACAAATATGCTTGATACAATCGATGTATGGAATGTCATGAGAGCTGTAAGAGCCCCCAAGTAAAGTGATTTTAAAAGTAAAGGAGAAAATAGCTATCATAGGGGATATTAAATAGAACAAAGTAGCCTTCTGAAAGGTCTTTGTAATATCTTGTTCTACTTCCCCAGAGATATTTGACCAGAAACAGGAGGAGGTATTAGTTACTCTTCTTTGTTAGAAGGAAATCAAGTTATTACATTGTTCAGTACTACTTTGTCAAGGGGTTCTAAGATTGTTGTTGGTTATTTTAATAGCAATGTTATAGGCAATTTGAAACATAGTGGCAGATACATTATGATAGACTTTTTAAGTTGTAGTATATTTTGTAAGTACAAATGCATGAAGAAAAGCCGACATCAGGTCTCTTAATTGCAGGGTTTTCTTTAAACTCTCTTTTTAAGCATGTAAAAAATTTTGAAATCACTTGTCTAGTCTATACTTTTCATATATATATGGCCAACTAAAGGAATTCCTAATATCCCTGGGCACATTGACTTGCCTTACTGCAACCATCTTGGCCTGCAGTTCTCAACCTGTGGGTCGCAACCCCTTTGAGGGTCAAACGACCCCACAGGGGTTGCCTGATTCTTAATAGTAGCAAAATTAGAGTTATGGAACATCAATGAAAATAATTTTGTGGTTTGTGTGTGTGTGTTTGGGGCGGGGGTGGGGGGGTGGGGTTGGGTTACCACAGCATGAGGAGCTGTATTACAGTGTTGTGGTACTAGGAAGGTTGAGAACCACTGATCTAGGCAATGGACAGGCCTAGGAGTGACCATACTCACTTCACTTTTTTACTTAAAGATAACTGGACCTCCCACATAAATATAGGCATATCCTTAAGGGCACCGCTTATGCCTTTTATTGGGTAATATTACTTAGGGAGAGTACTTTTCAAGATAATTTTCAATTAAAGAATTTGGTAAAAATATAGCTGATGAATTTAGCCAGTTCCTCACCTCAATGCAAATGACCCCGTGTCCTCACACTCACATTATTAAATTTACTGCAGAGACATATTTCCAAAATATAAGGGGTGTACCATGAGGACTAAAGTAAGGCACTTCAATAGTCAAAAGGGTTCTAGGGAGCTACAGAAAAGCTTTTGCCTACCATTTTTGTTAGATTAAAGCAAGGTGAATGAAGCTGGTTCTACAGCCCAGGGAAACACCATATGGCTAGCACATGGCCCACTTAAAGGTGAGGTTAAAGTTGACAGGAACATAAGGCATAAGTCTGTAATTTCATATAGAGGATGCCTGAGTATATGAATTTTCATGTACAGATCACAGATGATAGACCCAACATCCAGTCAAATTATTAACACCAGATACTTGTACATTTAATTAATAAATGCATTTTCTCTCCCCAAGCATTATAAAAAATTGTTAGCAGGAGAAGAATAAGATTTACCTGGCTTTCCTAGTGAACAGATTATTAGGAAGTAAGACCACAGGTATCTTGTTTAGTGATCTTTAGACCAGCTATCCACCTTAGACATTATCTAATTCTGGTCATTTGGGTATTAATTACAACTGGCAGAGTGATTTTCAGTTCTCCAAAAGGTTAAGAAGTCTATGAAGGGGTTCTTGTTCTTTTTAATTGAGGCAAATTACCAAAGTTTCCAGTTTGAATTGCTTTCTTTTTGGTGGCATGTGGGTTACTAAGTGAAGCTTAGTGAAGCTCTAGGAAATCTTTTAAGTTATTGCTTTGTAATGTTAAGCCATCATCATCTGTGCACATGTGCGCGCGCGCACACACACACACACACACCATGCACATAAGTGAGCACGTGAAATCAAAGATCAAGATGATGACATTTATTTTGTTTTTTTATGTTAGGGGGGTAGTGAGTTTTGGAGTTTGTGTCACCGGGTCAGACTGTTAATCAAGCTTTCTCTTTAGAGGTTCTAAAAAGATTGCATATCGATGTGTGAGATAAAAGGTCTGATTTTTAACCAACAGGGGACTGATTTTTCTATCACAACAATGTACTAACTCACGCAGCCATCTCAGTGTGCTAGTTTGGGGCAAAAAATAAAAAGTATGCTTCTGTTGCCCCATGCATCTGACCTTGCTCTGTGCAACTATTTTTTGTTTCTGTGAATGAAGAGGAACAATGATTTGACAATGTAGAAGAGGAAAAGAAGGAAATGAGGGAGGTACTGTCAGCCATTTAAACAGATGAGTTTGAAAAATGTTTTCAAAAATGGTATCACAAATTTGACAAATGTATTAAGTGTAATGGAGAGTATTTTGAAGGTGATAAAGTTTGTAAAAATATTGAAATATTGCTCCAACCCCAACTATGTGTACAGCCCCCTCTCCCTGCAGAAGAATTTACATCAGACGACAACACTGAAGCTACAGCTCAGGGAGAGGGACATGTCTGATCAGAGCAAATGAAGGTGCAGGAAGAGAGAGTGAATCACATCCTGACCCACCAGTCCTTAAAGATGATATCCCTATGCAGAACAGCCAATGCACAGAGAGGACAGCCCCACTAGGAGAACTGACATCCCTCACTGACCCCTAGTCCTGTGAGTGAAAACACTAGAGACAGAGTGTGGGAATTGCACCCGACGTGACACCACCACACCAAGGCAAACACTAAGGAGGTGCAACAGAGCAGCATGGGGAGCAGAGCAAGGGAGTCCAGAGGAAATACCAAAAAACAGACTTTGGGGTCAGGGTGTGACACCCCATCAGATTTGGCTGGAAAATACTCCTAAAGGTCAACAAACAGACCTTTAACTATTTTCAGGTTTTTCTTTTTTGTCATTGGTTTTGTTGCTGTTGTTTTGTTTTCTTTTGGCTTTGTTTTGTTCTGTCTTGTTTTTTGTGCATGTAATTATTTCTGCAGGCCTATCTAGTTAAGATAGGTGGAATAAGCAATCGAGGAGAAAACAAGGGGACCTTTGGTTCTGGTGGGGTATGGGAGAGGTGGGGGAAAGGAAGTGGGTGTTAACAAACCCAGGGACAAGGGAACAACAAGTGACCCAAAATCAATGGTGAGGAGGGTGTAGGAGGCCTGATAGGGCTTGATCAAGAGCAATGTAATAGAGAGGAACTACTGAAACCCAGAAATAGGAGGCAAAGGGCATTTATAGAAGTCTAAATACAGGCATGCCCCTATATAAATATGTTTATATATGATGATGGGGAAATATATCTATGTGCATATATTTAATATTAAGGTAGCAGATGGAAATTGGGCCTCTACTCAAGTACTCCCTCAATACAAGAACAATTTGTTCTGTTAAACTAACATTCCATGATGTTCACCTTCCCAACGATAACTGAAGACAAATGGGTACATAAAAAAATGTGGTGAAGACAGCTGATGGTGCTCAGCTATCAAAAGATATAGTGTCTGGGGTCTTAAATTGAAGGTAAGCAAGCAGCCGTCTAGTTCTTTAATACTTCCTTCCCCCCACTATCATGATCTCATTTATACCTACAAATCCGGCTATAGCAGAGGATATATACTTGTACAGATAACAACTGGAAACACAGGGAATCCAGAACAGATAAACCCCTCGGGACCAATAATGAGAGTAGTGATAACAGAAGGGTAAGGGGGAAGATGGGGGAGAAAGGGGAAATCAATCACAAGGATCAACATATGACCCCCTTCCTGGAGAATGGACAGCAGAAAAGTAGATGAAGGGTGACTTCAGACAGTTTAACACATAACAAAATAATAATAATTTATAAACTATTAAGGGTTCATGAGGGAGGGGGGCTGAGCGGGAGGGCAAAAATGAGGAGCTGATACCAAGAACTCAAATAGAAAGCAAATGTTTTGAGAGCAATGATGGCAACAAATGTGCTTGACACAACGGATTTATATATAAATTGTCATGAGAGTTGTATGACCCCCAATAAAATGATTTTTAGAAAGAGAGGAGCTGTTGCCAAAGCCTCAAATAGAAAGTAAATGTTTAGAAAATAATGATGGCAACATATGTACAAATATGCTTGGATGCAATTGATGTATCAAGTGTTATAAGAGCTGTAAGAGCCCTCAAAATGATCTAAAAAATTGAAATACATAACTTTGTGAGGAAAGAAAATTGTGGTCCTTTGGGGGGGGGGGGAGCGGGTAACTCCTCATAATGTGTTAGAGAGAGCTTTAGATGAAGAAGTGATTGTGTATCACGAAGATAGCCCCACCCATTCAGATAAAGTCCATGAATTTGACACTAGTTTTTAAGCCCCTCTTCAGATTTCTGCAGCCTCACGCAATGATGCATGATGTGGGAGGTCATAGGCCAGTGGCTACAGAATCTTGTGGATCCAATGGCAGTGGAAACATCACAAGGCTCTGGCAGGTATCAGCCATGTGACCGGAAGGTGAAGCAGACAGAAAAAGATGCACCTCCAGAGAGCCATTTATTTCAGTGGCACTTTCAAATGAGGTCATTAAACTGTGACCTGATTGATAGGCTAAACCCCACCCACATCTTCTTTTGGGTGCCACGTTGCACAAAAGTCCTTACTATCACATGTCCTTAATAACATTGTCCAGTAAGTAAATTTCCCTGCCATTGCAAAGAATTGTTGGCACTTACCAAGTGGGGGTTATATTTGCAAGAAGTTCTTCACCTACAAAGATTCAGTGTTACAATGACTAGGAAAGTCTTTTATGCCCAATGTCACAATCAATAAATAATAACTAATAACAAATTTCTAAGTCATTAGAAGGATGGAGTTGTAGATCGATCCGAGAAATAATGGGTAATTCTGAGATGCAACTTTAAAAGTTTGGCTTGGGTTTTGGTGGGGCAGATTGAGCAATGAGAGGCCACGTGCTCAGCAGTCTCATAACATGGTCCTCCAGCCTTGTATTGACCTAGGAGCTTTCATGGCTGGTTGGTACCATAGATATTTGATCACTGTGGTGGACAGGCCTTTGATTATGTCCTGTTGATAATTTAGTAATCAAATTTTGAAAACATCTTGTCCCTCCTTATCTTAATCTCTTTATTCTTTGTCAAAAGGTGACAGTTTAAGAGTTGTTCTAAAGTTAGTCCACTAAGTTGTTCATCAATAAACCTAGAGACTTAACTTACAAAAAATCTTGTTGATAATTAGGAGTTACAAGTGTGGATGTGTGTACAAGAAGTTTAGTTTAGTTATGGCTTTCCGATTCCCCCAGAGTAATTTGAATAGAAGCTGGTTGAGAGGCTTTCAGATATTTATAGGGGTTAGGCTAGCAAAAAAAAAAAATTTGAAATTAAGAATCTCGGTTCTGTAGTAGTCACAAAACCTTAGAAATCACACAACTGCCTTTATGTCCTTGGGACCGAGAAAGTAAAAGTGCCTTCCTTTTTTCAGGGTCCAAAGAAATACCCTCTGCAGAAATTATGAGTCTTAGATAGGAGGGGTCTTCAAAGAGTTGCTGGAAAAAATTCATTACCTTTTAATTTCATGACCTGTGAATTTTTTGAATCCCCATTATATTCAATGAAGGTTGAGATAATTACCATTTTCCTTTAGAAACTTTATGTCTCCCAGTGGCCACACATTTTAAAAAATATTTATGCTGTCATCAGTACAGACTTGAGCATTTGGTAGCAGTTTAGCTACATTCTAAATTGCAAAAGTTTTAAGTTAGCTTGGAGGTTTGATAAAAAATAAACAGGAGATCCATTCAATCATCAGCACATTACTGTCCAAGTAAATTGTTGATTCTTCCAAGGGAAGGTGAAAAAATATTGGTTTGCCTGGTGTGCAAGAACACTAAAGAAAGTGCTGTCAAGATCAATTCAGTCAAGTCAGCATCATCCAGAAGCCCAGTAGAGAGGTTTAAGTAAGGATTCCGGACCACAGGATGTCTAGGGATCATTAAATTGGTAGGCTACAAATCCCAAACAGACCTTTAATCTTTAGTTCCTTACTCGGCATTACAGGGGTATTAAAAGGGCTGTTCCAGGGGCTGAGCCCCAGTGGTGTAGTGGTTGTGCGCTGGACTGCAGCCCACTGGGTTGAACGTTCAAATCCGGCAGCAAGGCTGGGCCTCTTCCACCACCAGAGGGCAGTGATGCCCCCAAAACAACAACAGCAACAACAACAAAGGGCTGTTCCAGGGGACAATTAATCTTTTGTAAATTCCTGAGCAAGGAGAACTTGTCTTTTCACTCTTGTTTGAGGAGTTAGTGAGCTATTTTGGGCAAAGGTTTAGATGTGTTTACTGATATTTGGTAAATGTGGCCCATAGCATTACAGGAATGATTAGGGCGTGGGGAGTGGGAGTGGTGGTGGAGGATGGAGGGAATTGGGTTAGAAGGAGTTAAGTGCTTTCTGTGCATGAATAATTCTTGAGAATAGTAAACAGTCTTTTCACCTGTGATTCCAATTCTCAACATTTCAAATACTTGATTAAGGGTTTTTGGAATAGCATGAAAGTTCAGTAATATTTCTCCCTTTGCCGTGAACTGTAAATGATTTCATTTAGGTGAAAGAGCTTGACCTGAGGAATGAATAGGAGTAGTAAGACTAAATAAGAAGATGGGAAGGCTTCTACAGAGCCTGTTGACACAGACACAGGATTAGAATGAGTCGACATGTTCCTGGTGTATGTCTCACACCAGAGGTTTTTTTCTACCTCAGGGCAGGTTTTTGGGTAAGAAAGTAGGGTTAATAGAAGGCAAGGTGGCTCTAATATCAAATAGAAAATCAGAAGCTTTTCTATTGATAGCAAGAGTAGTTCCTCCATGAGAATATAATGCACCGTGGGAAAGATTTCCCAGAGCTCCCCCATTCTGCACATGGATGAGGGGTGTGTGACTGAGAGGTTTTCATCCTCTGGTTTAGATCCTTTCGTCTTTAACTTCCATTGTTCCTGTAAGCTAGCTTTTTTACATAATGAGAAATGTCAGTTGTGGACTGCTTTAAATCGAGTTGAGGTTTTGTTGGTTGCATTTGTAGTTATTGTAATTGTACAGCCATCAATTTATTATATTTATTTTGCTTTTTCTGTTCTAAAGTTTGATCTACTTTAAAGGATAGATGAGTCAGTTCATTAATGGGAACGGTTTGCCAGTCAAATTGGTGTCATTTGATTACTTTAGATTGCTCTGGATGCAAGCCATCTAAAACATGAAATTGAAAGCATTTCAGCCCCAGTTTCAATGAGTTCCAAACCAGAGTGCTCAGTAAAAACTTTAGTTAACTAATCTTTGTAGTTACAGGGCTGCTATGAATTGGAATTAATTCGATGGCAGTGAGTTTGTTTGTTTGCTTACAATTATAAACATTTTCATCCTTTTCTTGATACCGCTTTGGACTTTTGCCCATTCTGTTTTTCAGGAAGATGCTATTAAGGATTGCATCCAAAAGCACTTTAGATATAGCTTTTGTTTTTCCTAATTATTTAATGTTGAGACACTGGATAGTATTGCAGAATATCTTTCTAGATGTCTCCAATTAGCCTCTTTCATTCATAATTGGGTTTCTCCCAGTTCTATGAACATAGTTTTTAGTTGATGGAATGCTAACATGGCAGTTCATGTTCATAGGTTTTTTTTAGTATCCCAAATTCTGCTATAAATTTTTGATGGTCGTCACAAGGGTTGGGGCTTTTCTTTATTAGAGTGAAAAGTTCTGATTTGGAGAAAAGGTGACTTGTGGAGGCTTGGCTGGTTCATCTGGGTAGTATTTAATTTTCAAGATATTTTAGGAAAAGTAATAGAAATTTGTTTAGACAGCTGAAATTTTATTCTCCAAGAAAGGAAATTTCAAGAAAGTGCTATCAGGAGTATAAGCAGACAGAGAAGTACCCAGTATAGAGAATGTTATTCAAGGAGGAATTGGTAGCAGCAGGAATAGGTAGAACAGCAATCTGACATTGCAGCGTCTTTATTTGTTTAGTTAACTTAGAAACGCTACCCTGCAGAGAAGCAATTTTGGTATATTGATGTCTTACATATGTTTCTAGGTACCAGTTAAAATAGATGTCTCATTGAGATTGTTTAATTTGAAATCTTTTTTTTTTCTAACTTGCTGTGCATGAAAAAGACCTTAGATAATTCAAAGTAACCTTCATGTCGTTACACGCCTTTTAAAGTTGCCCTTGACCCTGTTATGGCAAGCACTGGTACAAGTAGAGTCATAGCACTTGTCCTGACACAATCCCAAAAGAGAAGGCTCTTACCCTGGACAGGGCATTTCTCATTTTCTAGAACAGTAAAAGGATCAGAAGTCAGAGCTTTTGGTTTTTTAGAGCCAAATAAAATGCTACTGAGGAGGAATTTGCCATGAGACTGTGTTTTGCTATGTCAATACGTACTCGTTTGGTAGAGGAATTGTCTTATGACCACTGGTCATGCTAGTGCTATGGGCTCATCCTTTATACTGGCTTAGTCTGGCACGCTCTCTTTCAAGTGTCAAAGAGACTTGTTTAAAGTGCTCATTCTGTGCCCAAAGTTTTAAGGCTCAGGAGAAACTGAGATTTCTTTGTAATGATTGATTGAACAATTTAAATTATAAAAAAAGCTACATAATGTTTAAAACATCCCAGTAAAATAAATCCTCAGTAAAACTTGAAGAACTGTAAAACAAAGAAAGTGGAGCTTGATACAGAGAGGTCTTTTATCTGGTCATAACTCCTAAGAGTTCTCACAGCAGAGAACTCAAAGCGGCTCAGCTGGTACTTGAGGCTGGATTGGCGAGTCCATGGTGTCTCTGCACGCAATATACCTTCGAACCTCACATTTCTGACACCAGAAAGAGTCAAGAAGAAAAGTTCAAAATTCCAACAAGATAAAGAAGTTTTTGAGGAATAATACAACTTACATATTGAGCAGTACCTTCTAACGATATGAAGTCCTTTGGAGCATGGTGTGCATTTATATAGTGTAGTGGGGGGATTCTTGGTTTTGACCCTGAGCCCAAACTTAGAGAAAATAGTGCAGGCTTAATCCTCTTTAGCTCACAGCTCTTGAACTCCAGAGAGGTTTCTGAAGAATCCCTCCCAATGAGTGAAGACATTCCAAGGCAAAAGAAGATATGACACTGCCTTACTAGTTATCAAAAATTGAGTGCATCCCATCACAAAAGAACTGTAAACAAGTTCTCTCAGTTGCAGAGGAATCTCAGAAGCCAAAATATGAGCCACATTTGAAATGAAAGTGGAGGGACAAGTGACAGTTGCTTGATTCTGGTCACAAGGTCAGTATGTGATCATGGACGTAAGGGTGGTCACATGCCCACCATCTTTCTGAAGATCAGCAACTTATTTTGTAATGCAAACTGGGTAAGCAGTCTTGATAAACCTCTTGGAAAGCTCTTATTCCCCAATTCCTGACCCTTACCCTTATTTATACCACTCTAGCTTCAAGTCAAAGCACATGTAAGGCAGAGGTGAAAATGGAGTCTAAAGTGAGATGGCTTCTAATGTGGATGTTCTTTTGGAAGAAGTGTCATCAGGTGCTTCTCGGATGCCGGAGTGATGAGACTCACACACTTTGGGCATGTTGTCAGGAAAGACCAGTCCCTGGCAAAGGACATCCTGTTAGGTAAAGGGCCCAGGAAGGAGAGGATGACCTTCAAGGAGATAGATTGACATCATGGCTGCAACAATGAACTCAAGCATAGAAATGACAGTGAGGACGGTTGGGGACAGGGCAGTGATCCATTCTGTTGTGCAGAGGGTCGCTGTGGATCAGAACCAACAACAATGTGAATGAGAGCCAGCCAAACATATAAGCTGTTAGTTTTACACAGATCCAGAGCTAAATACAGTAGAATAATTGTAATTTTAATTGCATTAATTTTCATTTTAATTTAACAGTGTTAAATTATCATAAGTAAATTTCAGAATTTTAACTAAAGAGATAAATGGGTCCATTATGGAAAGAACTAACTGTAGGCTTATAAACCCAGAACTTTAGAGTTTTAACCTCTCTTTAGCATAATCTCTTGGTGGCCTTGAGCAAGTTGCCTCACAAAAACAGAAAACAAACAATCAAACTGAGAACCACAAAGATAGCGAGAGATGTAGCTTTTAAAGCAGGTGGATGCGAAAAGAGCCTTCTAAGTGGTTGTTTTTCTTCGCTTTTTAGCAATTCTGTTTTAAACCTAATTTATCTGTCTTATATATTGTGCTTTCTGCTATATTTATGTTCAGTTTCCATACTTACAAAGACACACCAGGTCTTCTGGAAACGGGTTTATGAAGTAGCAAATGTATAAGTCTAGGATTTGAAAAAATGATATAAAGTAAAACTCATTGTTCATATATAAAGGCATTCTTTGATGGCTTTATTGTTCAGCAAATCATCAACCTCACAAACTGGCATGAAACATCATTGAGGAGCGGCCTGCGCATTGACGCTTAGCGGGTATGAGTATAAGGGACTGTATAGTGTGTGTTTGTGCTTGAAGTGATCACACCGCCATTACTGCCTGGGGAATAACATGCAGTTTGTAGTGCTCCAAGGCAGCAGTCATTTTTTGCTTAAAGATGCATATAATCTAGGGATTTGGCCAAGTGACTTTTAAATGGAAATTGAAGAAGCATTTTAAAAGTTCTTTTTATCGCTTCTCTTCCTGATATTAGCCTGTCAAAGAAAACAAATTTTGTTGGCCACATTTCAGTGCCCTTTGAACTGCCTTAAATTTTGAGTCAATTGGATCTGTAAGTCTGTTTCAGTGTCACCAAAACAGATTTACCATATGTATTCATGTATAAGCCAAGTTTTTCAGGACATTTTTTAAGAGGGGTTTTAGGGTAAAATTAGGTGCCTTGATTGATATTCAGGTTGGTTAATACTCAAGTATATATGGTAGTTCTTTGATTCTTCTTATTTCTGTGACTCATAATTTATCTTGAAAGATAAAGCTATTTTGGTTGTATTTGTGGTATTTTTGTTTATGATTACAATGAACTATGAGCCTTTGAAAAATCACCATGATTATTATTGAAAATAAGTATACAAAGGTATACATTGAATTCACATGGTGCGTATACTCACATTACAATATTTATTAGGTTATGGAAACCATAGAGTTGCATTCAACAGGTTATGACTATATTAAATAAAAGACAGGACAAATAGGATATATTATGATAGTTCTTAAGGATGTGAATAATAATGACCTAGTTCTAAATTAATTTTTAACTAGTACCCATGAAAGTTTTGAGGTTCTAGACAATTTGGATTAATATCAGCTGTTAATTAATTTATCTGTTGCTTTTTTTTAAAAAAAAAGATCAAGGTTTAAAAGATGCTTTTTTTGGGGGGGGGGGGGCATCACTGCTCTCCGGTGGTGGGAGTAGGAGGGAGTAGGAGGCCCAGCCCACTGCTGGAATTGAACCTCCGTCCCAGTGGGTCGCAGTCCCATGCACAACCACTACGCCACCGGGGCTCAGCCCTAAAAGATGCTTTTTATATTACTTTACAAAGCATATTATATTATCTTTGAGTGACATTTAAAATACTAAAAATCAAAAGATGAAGCACAAGAAAAAGGCCATAGCAGTAAATTCCTTTTAAGGTGACTCTATGCCCATATAAAATCCAATTTTGTAAAGCCAGGTTCTTGAAATTCTGATTTTAATAATTTAAAAGACACTACAGTATTTTGTTTCTATATATAGCAAATGTAGTCATTATCTTAAATGGCATATTTTTAAGTAGCCAGAAATCAGGATTTTTAAGTGGGATTTTGTGGCTTTTGTAAAAATTTTGCTTCAGAGTATATTTTCCTTGTAATTTGTGGATTGTGAATAAAAAGGTACAAGACAGTGTGCCTTTTCTTTTTTACTTTTATAAATTCCATGTACCTTTATTATTATTGAAGAAAAAACATGTCTAATTTTTACATTTCATTTTACTCATCACATTTTTACATTTCATTTTAACTTATTTTGAATAAAATTATAGGTGATTTTAAATATTCCCAGACCTCATTTTCTTCTGAAGAAAAATCAGCACTTAATGACTTAAGTCAATTTCATTAGAGGAATGTTTTTCTTGTCTTTTTATTCGTTGACTGGAGTCCCCTGTGACCTTGGACATAGAGTGCTCGGAGGTGACTGATGGTTGGGGTGTTCCGTATTTCTGGTGACTTGCCTGTTGCCTGCCTCTGGGCTTGCCATTCCTCAATGCTGACTTCGGCAGTATTTCTTAGTCTCTTATCTTGGGGCTTTGATGCATATGTTCTGAAGGTGGCCACAATGACTTTGGATAGCAGCAGATGGTAAACCTTCAGGCTGCCACCAGCTATAGTGGTGTTAAGTTGGGAAGTTAACGTTTGATGAAGACTCCTAGTGCATATGAAAGGGCTTTCACTGCAGAAATATCTTTTAATTAAAATATTAGCATACTGAAACCTTTGCAAATGCCTGGGTATTTAAAGAAATCTAATATTAGCTATTTTCTTATAAAGTGGTTATTTGCCAATTTAATTTTACATGTTAGTTATTCTTTCTAGTTTTGTTTTTCCTTTCCTTGTCCCTGCCCTACTTTCCTTAGAGTTCAACAGATAAGATAATTGGATAGCTGAAAATCGGGATTCTTTGAAAAGCTACAGCTGTTTGGGTAAACATGTGAGATAGACTTTGAATTACTGGAAATTCTTCTTCTACCATGAATAAAGTACTGGTTGGTTTGTTCCTCCTGCAAAAGTTACTTATAAAAGGTAATTTTTATACCTATCTATCGTAGTAGATCATTGAGCATAATAGTCAAAAATATCTTTTATTCTGGAGTGGTCTAAGTATCCAGGTCAAGTTTTACCCCTCATACTTCTGTTCCTCATCAGTGAAACCATCTTTGTGAGCGCATGACCCCCAAGAACAGATTGGTTTTCTGGTCTTACGTGCCTGTACACAGCCTATGTTGATGCTCTTCGTGCTGCAGCTTCTGATAGATGGAAATCCTGTAAGCTCAATGGAGTCTACATTTTTCTCTCCTGAGACGAGGTCCTTTCGAGGAGTAGATAAGAATGTTCTTTTGCTCCAAGTTGGTGGGCCATGGTACACGGAATTTACTAGCTTTCTGGTGTCAGAGAAAAGACCCAGGAGGAAGACTTGTTGGCGTGAAAAGTTGCCTAGTAGTCCTCCTCCATTTCTGCTAGTTGAATTTTTGTGAGAGCTACTTTATGAGCATGAGATGTAAAATTAGAAACTAGCAGTAAAAACACAATCTGAATATCATAAAAGTAAAAAATAAGAAATGAATTCTTAGCACTAGATGGAAATAGCATCTGATTATCATTGTATGGCATTAGGGGAGAAAAGCAAGTTTGTCATTCAAAACAATTTTATTTTTACTGAAGAGTAATATTACCAACTCCTGTAATGCTTCCAAGACAAGTTTAATCAGTCAAGTGTACACTGCTTAATAGGACAGTAAGTGTAATCTTCTTTGCCTGCAGTTATGTTGAGGAAAGGGACAAGTGTATTTTGTCCGGCTTCCTTCTTGTGTTGATTCTCTTCTGGCTTGTTTGGTTACATATGAATTCCTGGTAGTATAACTTGCCCAGCTGATGTCTCATCCAACGAATGTGAATAGGGAAAGGCTGTGTTCGTCCAATTTGACTCGCCCTTTAGGAGTCTCTCAGTCTCTTGCCTTTTAGCAGTTGTCCCTGAGCTCTGGGAAATAGCTAGCACAAAGTAAAGATAGTTGTTGTCTCAAATTACTCAGTTAATTTTTCTTCATCAAAGATTTAGTGTTGATGAACAGCTTCAGAGACTGACAGGCTTCCAAGGCTAGCATTTTTTAAAAGATAAAAAAATGTGGTGACACTTGATCCCTGCGGACGGGAACATTCCATAACATGGAGCCTCTTTGTCATAACAGCCTTCTCTTCTTGCTTCTCTAAATTAATATGAGATTAAAAAATAATCAGATTCATCTGTTATTATACTGTTCTGTCTTTGCTATGGTGGCACTTAGTTAAATATTAACAAAGCAAACGAAATCCTTTGCCGTTAGATTTCAAGTCTCGTGGCGCGACAGGGCAGAGTCCAACTGACCTAGAGGGTTTGGAAGGCTGTCACCTTGATGTGTCGGGCTGCGAACTGCAAGGTCAGCAGCTCAAAACCAGCAGCCGCTCCAGGAGAAAGATGAGGTTCTCTGCTCCATGCCTTATCATGAGTCAAATCCACTGGACTCACTGGCAGTGAGTTTGTGTTTTTTGAAACATTTGTGGAGGCAGACTGCCAACCCCACCCACCGCTATTCCCCTTCAGAATGACTGAGGCCTTTGAACCACGAACATGTCTTGTGGCTGCAAAGTACTGAGCCAGTGCCCTGCTGGGCTCCTCTCGGGAGGGACTGCTTGTTGTGCGCTGTTGAATCCATTCAGACTCGTAGTGGCTGCTAGGACAGAGGAGAACTGCCTGTCGAGTTTCTTAGGCTGAAGTCTTTACGGGGAGCAGATCACCAGGCCTTTGCTCCTGGAGAGAACCTAGTGGCTTTGACTGCCCACCTTTCAGGTAGCAGCCAAGCAATTGACCACTGACCTCCAGGGCTCTTTTAATAAACAAAAAGACCCAGACTCATATTCAATTGGCATTTTTTTTCTACTGTTGTTTTAAATGAAGAGTAGGCAAATCCCCTTGCATAGGTGCAATTGGAGAGCAGATGAAAAAGCAGTCGTCCTTAAGGGCTAAACTACCTGTTTCTTTATCCAGTTAGAAGCATTCATTCTATATATTTCTACAGGGCAAAGATGGAGTAAGGTCTTCTGTTACACCATATGCTAATACAAATGCCGATAAGTGAGTATAAAAAATGAAAGGGAAAATACATTAATTGTATTCTTCAATAGGTATGCTATCCAAGGTAATTATTTCACGACCATTTTAGCACTTGTTTTTATCATGAAATAAAAGATGGTTTTAGAAGTCTACTATTGAAAAGACAATTGTATCAAATTAGTACCAAATTAGATTTTTGTCTTTATAAAGGTGAGCAAGCCCATGAGCAGTTTTTAAATTGATGTGTTCCAGTCTACAAATGAACAAATTCTGTTTGAGGGTTAAAGAAGCTATTATTTTGTCCTTTATGCTGACAGCTTCATTACAGATTGGCCTACTGTTGGCATTAAAAAAAATGTTTGGCTCCTTATGATCTTTGTGCATGCAACTATAATATTAATGCAGCTCCATAGCACTGTTCATTAAGAAATGACTTTAAATGAGGTTGAAGCATGTAAATTTGGAAAGATACAGATGTTAAATGCAGCCGTTTCTCCTTATATACAGCCGTATGGCTAATAATTTCCAAGTGGCTAAAACTCTTGTTAGCAGGAGTGCTGGTGTGTTAAGAATGGCTCTATAAATAACTTTAAGAACTGAAGTTGAAGGTGCTTCTTTTAAAGACTATTGTTAACTAAACATTATTGCCAAACAGATGGAAAGCATTCACCAGCCTGATGTTTTTAGGTCTAATTATATTATCACCAGCCCTGTACGGCTCAGTTGAAGAGGTGTATCCAGAGGCCAATTTATAATCATTTAGCCAACACCTGTTTGGGAGAAATTGACAGTCAAAGGGCACATTTTAAAAAAATCGCATATGTTCTTGTGTTTATTGCCTCAATGTGAACACTGTCTAGTTGCAAACAAACTTGGTAAGAGAAGAAAGTAAAGGTAAACAAAGCAGCACTCCCTAGCCATGCTTATCGATCTTCATTTGGCCTTTTCATCTGATCTGCTTCATGCTTCATGGCTAAGTGGGACCAGTGAAGAGCTATCACTCCTGATTTATGCGGATATATTCTGTTCAGTCAATTAAGAGGCTTTTGGTAGGAAGAAGAATTTCTTTTTTGGTTGTTCAGTTTCTCTGCCTTTTACTGTTGTGAAATGTTTTCTATTCCATGTAGCTGTGTCTTCTAAATGGGGTTGGTATTCTAATGAATGGATTAACAGAGTCACAACTTGATATAAACACCAGTGAGACTTAAGGAACACTGTCTTTCCACACTCAACAGCTGTTCCTTCATTGAGTCCTCATTTGCAGAGAGAGGGCGATGGTGTCCGTTGACATTCGTGATTAACTTTCAAGGTTCAAACTCTGCATATATGTGTACACATCACGAAGGTTCAAGATGTGTGGTTAATGCAGCTCAGAAGACAGTTATGGGGAGAAAAAACAAGCAAACAGAAAGCCCCAATTGCTGTGCTGGCGATGTTGGCTCGTGATGACCCTGTGTGTTCAAAGACTACAGGTGGACTCCATAGGTCTTTTATAAGTGTGTCCTTTGGCAAGTGGATTGCCATACTCTTCTTCTGAGGCACCTCTGATTGGGTTTGCCTGGCTAACCTTTTGGTTATCAACTGAATGCTTAATGCAGAGCATTGCCTGGGGACTCCTGTGTGAAGGACAAGTCCACCCTTTGGGAAAAAAAGTCATAATCCCAATTTTTTTTGGGGGGGGGACCTTGTAATTCCACGAACTCTTCTTTCTATTGTTTTCCTTCAGACATACATCTTTATGGCAACCCTTATTTACATCCCTCCCATTTTCTTACTACCCGTCATGAACGTGGAGCGGAGATCCTCCTTCACTCCCCATCAGTCCATTGTATAATGCAGTGTGAAAGTACCAGTGGCTTCCTAACTGTCATAGCCAGCTAGTGTTTCTTTCTCTTCATCCTTCAAGGTTTCTCTTTGCTATTTAACATAGATGATTGATTATTTTCATCTTAAGCATTCTCTTTCCTTGGCACTGGATTGCTGTTTTCCTATTGTCTTTAGATACTTTTCTGGCTGTTCTTTTGGTTGTTGCTGTCTTATCCATTTGCAACAAGGATAGTTGAAGAAACTCAGATCTAAGTAGCATAACTTAGGTATTAGCTACGAAGATGGGCTCCAGGGCTAGAGTACGAGAGTTTCAGCTTTACATCTACCAATTAGGTTTGCTAACCTGGGCAAGTTGTTTGCTGGTTTCCTCATCTGTACAACTAGGTTAGTAAAAGTATGCCTTCCTCCTGGGATTGCTGAAAGCATTGCACACTTTAATTCTTAAAGCCCCGCACACTACATGGTAAACATTCCTTTGAAGTACATTCTCATGTATTCAGTCACTATCTTTATAGAGAATTCTCAAATATATATCTTTAGTTGTAATATATTTTCTAAATTTCAGTCTCATATTGCCATCTGTCTTCCAGCTGTTTTTACTGGAATTCTTTTGCCTTCTGTTTACTAAGCATTTACTATGTGAGAGCAATGTGATATATGAATATATTACAGAAAATTTAGTTTTCTCTTGTACTCTTTTTCTATTGCTGCCATAACAAATTGCCACAAATTTAGCATTTTAAAACTTCGCATTTATTATCTCACAATTCTATAAGTCAAGGTCTGAATGTGGACAGCACTGGCTATAAATTAAGATGTTGGCAAGACTTGTATCTTTATTGGAAGCTTTGAGGAAAACTGCTTCTATGTTCATTAAGGATTTTTTGCTGAATTCTTTAGTGTTGTAGGACTGAGGTCTCTTTCCTTGTCTGTCAGCCAGAGGCAAGTGTTTGCTCCAAAATCTGTCTGGGTTCTTCTCATGCTTTCTATGACCTCTTAAAGGCCTCTTTCCAAATCATGCTTGTGGACCCCTACGTTTCAAGAGCCAGCAATGACACCTACTCATACTTCAAGTTTCTATACTTTCTCCTTCTGCTATATCCTTTATACACTTACTATATATTCAAGCACGAGAGCCTCTCTGCTTTTAAGAGTTATTGTTATTGAATCAGTTCAGATATTTTAAGATAAGCTTCCTAGCCCCATTTTGAGAGTTGGAGCTTAGTTACAAGACTTTATACTTACTTAAAAAGTTACAGTCTTGCAAAATTGGTGCATGAACAAATGTTGTGAAAAGAGCTGATGGTGCCTAGCTATTAAAAGATGTAGCATCTGACTTGAAGTTAAATAAGTGGCCATGCATCAGGGAAGCAACAAAGCACATCAGCCAGTGTAATCCTGAGGTGTTGCTGAGATCAGGTATGAGAAGATCCAAAACAAAGAGCTATTGAGGTAAACAAGGTGAATTCGAACAGAGACCCAAAGCTCATCACTAAGCAGTTGGATATACCCTCACAGAAAGGTCACAAAGAAGGGACGAGCCAGCCAGGGTGCAGTAAAACACTGATGAAACACATAACATTCATATATATATATATATATATATATATATATGTGTGTGTGTGTGTGTGTGTATGAAAGAGCTCTATATCATTAATGACCATGTAGAAGGAGAAGCCATCCCAGCCCAGTCCAATGCAAGCCCTTGCTTTCCCTCTTTCTCTCTTTTAAATACTTTTATCTTACATCTCTTATCACAACATAATATTCTTTTTAATGCTTCCTCCTCCCACTATCATGACCCTAATACCTTACAAATCTGGCTGTACTGAAGTATGTACATTGGTACAGATAAAAGCTGATACATGGAATACAGGAAAGAGAAACCCCTTAAGAACAATAATGGGACTATCAGTTTCATGAGTGTAGGGTGAAGTAGGGGGAGAAGGGGGAAAAAAATGAGAACTGAAAACAGTGATTGTCAGATAACCCTCCCTCCCTAGGGGGACAAATAACAGAAATGAGGGTGAAGGGAGACAGTGGATGCAGTAAGATAGGGAAATAATAACAACAACAGCAACAACAACAATATATAATTTATCAAGGGTTCATGAGGGTGGACGAATGGGAGAGGGAGGGCAAAAAGAGAAGCTGATTCCAAGGTCTCAAGTAGAAAGAAAAATTTTTTTTTTTTGGGGGGGAGCATCACTGCCTCCTGCTGGTGGGAGTAGGAGGCCCAGCCTTGCTCCTGGAAAGCGCTGCTGGATTTGAACCTCCAACCCAGTGGGCCGCAGTCCTGCGCACAACCGCTACGCCACCGGGGCTCAGCCCAGAAAGAGAATTTTTAATGGATCATGGCAACATATGAGGGACATACCCCCCAAAGCCAGGAATTCCCTCCCTCAAGCGATGTACTTAATTTTTAAAAATGAATCATTTTATTGGGTACTCATACACCTCCCCTCACGATCCATACAACACATCAATTGTATGCATACCTCATTTGCACACTTGTTGCCCTCATCACTCTCAAAACATCCTCCCTCCACTTGGGCCCCAGCTCCACCTCCCCATGTTTCCCTCCCTCCACCCCATGAACCTTTAAAAAACAAAGCAACCATATCACCTTCAAAGTACTCCCCATTACACTTAATACACTTTTCAAATCTGCAATGCCATTCTTGGAGATGTTTTTCAAACTCATCTGTTTGGATGGCTAACAACACCTTTCCTGCTTTTTTCTTTACCTCTTCTGTGTAGTCAAATTGCCATCCTTTCATGACCCTCTGCATTCATTGAAACAAAAAGAAGTCACATGGAGCAAGGTCAGGTGCATGGGACAAGAGAGACATGTTGTTTTTTGCCCCAAACTGGCACACTGAGATAGTTGTGTAGGCAGGTGCATTGTCCTGCTGACAAAACCAGTCACCCCTCTGTCATAAATCAGACCTTTTTTGGTCTCACACTGTTACATAGTCTTTTCAGAACCTGTGAATAGAAAGTTTGATTAACAGTCTCACCTGGTGGGACAGACTCCAAATGCAGTACTAGTGGACATTTTTGTCCTTTGGGGGAGTTGATGGATGTCTAGAGTGAGGTTTGTTATCAATCAACATTTCACCTTTTTTGCAATGAGGAAACCACTCACACACTTGAGCTTGTCCCATAGGGCTGTCCTTGGAAGCTGTGTTCAGCATCTCAACTGTTTCTGTGCCATCTCTCCTAAGCAGCAAACAAAATTTCACGGCCGCACACTGTTGTCTTCTATCAGCCATCATGAAAATAAGAGGTTTTGAGTGAAACTACATTTACGAAAAAATTCACTGTGACCAGAGAGAACCTTCCCAGGTGAAGCCAGTGAATGAACTAATTCAGAGAGGGTGACTCAATCCTTGCCTAGGGGGGAAAATTAACTCTGCCCAGACCAACTCCAGGTTTGGGGTGGGGTGGGGATTGTCTACCCTCTTATATGTACAACCCCCTGGGAAAAAATACACAGCCTTGCAGGGTTTTGCCACTTTATTGGTGCCATAATTGTGTCTTTAGAAGATCATGCTATTGTTCTATCAAGCTAACTGCTTCAGGAAGATATTATATGTGGTAAAAACAGTGAATTCCATAGACATGGTTCCACAAATCTGTTTTTTAACATTTTGGTGAAAGAATTAACCTCAAGGGGGTCCTTGGGTAGGTCTATTGATCTGAACTATGCATCCACTCTGACATCTCTGTTTCTCTAAGGCTCTGAATGTCTTTCTTCAACAAACCTAGTCAGGTCTGGCATTTCAGGTTGCTTTAGTATAGATACTGCTTACTCCATCATGCTTGGTAAAGTAAAGCGGCAGCAGAATAAGAGGAAGAACCTTGAGGAGATGACAACGGTGGCTGCAACAATGGCCACAAACATCCCAGTAATTGTGAGGCTGGCACAGATCCGGCAGTGTTCCATTTTCTTGTGCATAGGTCGCTGTGAGTCAGCACCTGACAACAGCAACATTGTTTAATTAATCCTTCAGTGACTGAACTAAATAAAGGGTTAGGTTAATTCCTAGTCTAAACCCTGGAACCAAAGCATTGGAGGCCTACCGTGCTTGGTAGGCCTATGTAGGCCCAGATTTATCTTCATTGCACTATTATCCTCCACCCTTAGTAGCCACTGTCACACACAGCTCCCTGATTTCTGTTTGTACATATTAAAATCAAGCAATTCTTTTGGATTGTAGCCTATGTTCTCTTGGGTCACATTTTATATTTACGCCTTGGAGTTTGCTGGAGCAAAAATGTGTGGCTAGGGTAGTCTTGGGGGTCTTCATCAATGTCTCATAAGACATTTATGAAAAAAAAAAAGACATTTGTCATAGGCAATTGCCCAGGCGATACCCTAAGTGCCATATTGCAAAGACTCATACGGGAGTAAGAAGACTGGTTCTCATGGCAGAAGTGACTCATTAGAATATAAGGCTTTGGTATCCTCACTTTCTGGATTACCTACCCATATGTTTCCATTCCACACTTGAGAATCCCATTTCTTTCAATGACTACATACACTTTAACTTCAGATACCATCTGAGGTTGGGAATTCAACTGGTGTTGCAGTTCAGCCGCTCTATCATAAAACTCTTGGCGTGGATTTGTAGTAACAATATCTGTTCTTCAGTATGAGTCTGAAGTTTTGAAACTTTTTCATGCTGTCATTTAAACCATATTGTCAAGTAAATGTAAGACAACCAGCTAGTTTCTCCCCTTGAAAATATTGTGGGCAAGTATCAAATAAGAAATTGCGCAGAGCCTTTTCTTCCACAAATATATGATCTATTGGTATTGGCATCTTCCTATTAGCACTTCACTCATGCCATGGGTTAGCAGTGCCCTCTTTACTATTGCAGACAGACCATCAGTTGCTTTTAAGACCAGCCAGCCTTGAGAACTACTTCAGAAAACCCATCTTTATGATTTTTGTTCTTCCAGAACCGTTGTCTGTACCAAATGTATCCAGTTGATTTTCTAGAGGAGCAAACCCAGTGATAACCGCACGCACACACAGACTCCTCACTGTGAAATATATGTGTGTGTATCACTAGTTTTGCGCTTTTAGAAAATTAACCTCATACGATATATGCACATGGTTATGCATTGGACTGCAATCCTCCTAGTCGGAAGTTGAAAATCACCAGCAGTACGGTGGGAGGAAGACTGGACTTCCTGTGAGCAGTAATAGTCTTAGAACACCACAGGTGGTCACTGTGAGCCAGCATCGACTCTGTGCCCGTGAGTGGGTAAGATATGGTAGGTGGATAAGTACCTCAATAGATAAAAGAAAGATGTATTTTAAGAAAATGGCTCATGGAGTTGTGAAGGCTGACAAATTCCAAACCAGGTGTTGGTCTTGAGGCTTTTCCTGACTCACAGTGTTGATTAGATCATGAACCCAAATCAGCCAGAGTGTGTAGAAGCAGGCAAATCTCCCAACTTCCCAGTCAGTTAGAAGACTGCTGGCTCATATCCCAGGAACAGGAGGGCATAGGATGATAAGTCAGTTGTTTGCTTGAGACAGGGTGAACTTTCCCAGATTATCTTTGTATATAATGGATGCATCCTTTTTGATGTTCACATCAGATCATAGAATGATTGCATAGTATCTGCCAAACCCCTGAGAATTAGAATTTATCTAAGAAGTTGACACAGAAACAGTTACCCACTAACCTTTTCATCTTTTTCTCAATCTTTAACTCATGCTTCTCCTTACCTAGTGGTCAGCTGGCAAATGTGTAATAGCCACTTGCTGGAAGGAAAGCAAAGCTCCAGTTTGCAGCGTGTGCTAATTTCTGTGGTGTAAATATTACCACCAAAGTCATTTTCAGTCTGTGATAGCCTGATAATAGAGTGGTTGCAACATAGCTTTTGTGGACTAATCAGTACTATCTGACCTTTTACAGAAAAGGCTGTCAAACCTCTGTTACAGTGCCTCCAAAATTATAATAAGATACTATAGCAGGATAATTTCCTATTTCTATTCACTCCTTATACTCATTGAAATGCAGGAGTTGGGGGGGGCGGTAGTTCAATATGTGATGTGAAGGGTCTTGAGGCCATTTTATGAACTGTAGTCTTTTTCTCAGAACGAGATGGAAGCATGATAAGATCAAATACATATTAAAGGGAAAACTCTTTGCAACTATGTTGAGAATGGGCAAAAGATAGCATTTGGGAGGCCACTGTTGTAATCCAGGTAAGAAACAGTGGTTTCCTGTGGAGAAGAGGACAATCTCCCTTGAAGTAGTAAGGGGTGTTCCTCCAGTTCTGGATCTGTTTGAAGGTTGGCCTCACAGGGTTTGCTGATCCCAAGAGAAGATCCAAGGACCGGTCTAAGGAGCAGCACTACGTGACTGATTCCTTAGGGTAGAGCCTGAGTGATGGAGATCACATAGGCTACCACTGAAGGGCTTGGGGAAGCAAACTAGGACTTATGTAGTTCTGATGAATTTTTTTTCTTCTTTACCTTTTCTGTACCCACAATGCGCATCCCCCCCCCATCCTCCTCCATCTATCTCTCTTTATATATACATTCCATGGCAAAGAATTCTTTTTTTTAATGCAGTTTTCTTTACTATTAAGAAATACACTTTAATCTACAAAACATAGTAATATCTTAAATATTGGGCATTAGAAAAAGGAACTAATAAAACCTATTTTGAATAAAATAAAGCCTATTTCTGTGAGTTGGTAGTTGAAAAATAATTTAGCCAGAAATAACAACTTTGGCAAGTCGCTTTCGATATCTCCCAGCCCTTAAAGTTTAGTTTCAAAAGTTAAAGTGTCAATGTTTCATTTTATTGTTGATAAATTATTATGTACATGTTTTACATAGGTTTTACTTGTAATGGACACACGGACAGAACAGACATTCATTTTAAAAGTAAGTATGTATTTTAAAAGTGAGTATAATTTGTATATTTACCAAATTTAAATATTTATTTTCTTTCTTATTTTAAAAAACTTTTTTTGAGGGGTGGCATCATTGCTCCCTGGTGGAAGTAGGAGGCCCAGCCTTGCTCCTGGAGAACTGCTGCTGGATTTGAATCACCAACCCTGTGGGTCACAGTCCTGTACACAACCACTACGCACTGAGGCTCAGGCCTAAATATTTATTTTCAAATTGTGCTTATGAAAGAAGATATATTATTTTTTAAAAATCCTATTATTAGGCTATAATCCAAACATCATATGATTCATTCATTCAGTCGTCTCAAGAAGTATTGTACAATCACTATCATGATTAGTTTTTTTTGGGGGGGGCATCACTGCCTCTGGTGGTTGTGGGCGCTACCCAGTGCTGCTCCTGAGAGCTGCCGCTGGATTTGAACTGCCAAGCCCATGGGCCACAGTCCCGCCCTCAACCACTTATGCCACCAGGGCTCCGCCCCATGATCAGTTTTTTAAAAGCATTTTCTTCCTCTTTGTATTTCTTGGAGGCCTTAATATAGTTATTATCTTTATAGATTCACCCATCTTGGTCTTGTATACCAAAAAGAGCATAGAAAAGTATCTAGCAGAGAGTCAAGAAGGTTACCAATGATAGCAAAATGCAGCGGAGATAAAGCACAGTATAAAAGAAAATAGAAAATATTAAAAACTAGAGCAAACTCAAAATATGTCAAAAGAGATCAGATGATAAGGTTTTAACCATTCAAATTTGATGTTTCATTTTAATCGAGTGTAATAATCTCTACAATACTCTCTGTTCAATAACCAGGCCATTCCCGTCCTCGATTCTAGTCAGAGGGAGATCATCAGAGGCCAGATCCTGCAAATGTATCTTGGGCTTCCACTGTCATCCACACCTTTCAGAAGTTCACAATTTATGCCCTGATGCCATTCCCTCCTTTGGATTTGTATGGCATTATTTATAGTCCTGGGTCATGTAGTTTGGTGTTCTTATTTGGTGGTTGAGATAATACTATTTTCAATGTGGGTGTTTTGCATCTTCTCTTGTATTTGTGGTGATCTGTATTTTGTTCTCCCACCACACATATTTATAGAAGATGAAACAATAATTTGGGTAACTTGGAAAGCATTGAATGCTGGCTAAGTGTGATTAAATATTTCTGAAATACATTTAAATAATTTATGAAAACCACACATAATTTCCCCTTTGATTAAGACTGCAGTACTTTGAGTGAAATTTTGCTTTGTAAAGTCTTTGTTGCAGACATTTGACAAGGTATTATCTACATTCTTGGCCCTCTTCTGAACTAAATTCAATTTTGATTCAGTTTATAGCATAACTAAATGAGTAGGAGAGAACAAACTCTCCATTTTCTTATTTCAAAATTATATTGGAAATGGATTCTGACACTACAAACTCTAAAAATATCCTAATTTACATATCTTCACAGCACCCATAGGTAGATGAATTAATTTTCTATTTCTTTTTTAATACCTTTTCTCTGACTTCTCAAAATGGTCATAGGCCACAACGACTGACTGAAATACAGCTTCTGTTATATAAATAGACCTTATCACTGACATTTTTACAGGCTTTAAAACTAGGGTTTGTCACCCAAAAATGTGCCTTTAGAGAACATTTAATAATCTTTGTGCTTTTTTGAAAATTTAAATTGCCTGTTTAAGGAATTTCTGTGTCTCAGGAATTTGAATTGATTTCACAATGTCTTTTGCTTTAAAGATATACGCAAAGAACATAAAACTTAAGAAAAGGTCACAGAGAAATAACTGTGTGTCATCCTGATGACTTAGTTTGAGAGCATCTCTAATAAAAACACTGACCCACGTAATTGATTTTAATGGCAGCTTTGTGGCATCTTCTGTTCTCTGGATTCACGCCAGATGCCATCAGCAGAGCCTCCAGGGACGGGGGCATAGAGCAGCAGATGAGTGGTTTCTCTGAAGCCCAGAGTAAGTGGGATAGATTAGTTTGGTTGATAAACAGAGAGCACAGCAGGCTCCAAAGGCAACTGAGGGTACAACTGACCTTTTTGTTCTCTGTCAGGGTCTAAGGAAAAGCAGTGAATACAGCGGGAACAGAAAGACCATCATCCCCCGCTGTGTCCCCAACATGGTGTGTCTGCACAAGTACATCATCTCTGAGGAGTCGGTATTTCTTGTGCTGCAGCATGCAGAAGGTTGGTTTGTAGTTTAAATTGTTTATGAAGTGAAGAATGTCACCTACTTAGCCTTTTAGTGTAAGTCATAATGTGCTTCTTACACTGTCATTTCATGGGCTGATAAAATGCATGAAACACATGTGAGAAACCGTTGTCTTGTTCCTCTGCTCCACCTCCCTGCTTTGAGTGGAGGGCGAATGAAAACCCAGAGGAGCTGCAGGTTTCATTTGAACTATTGTGAAATTCCCTAAATATATTTAAATGCTTCCTTTCTCTCAGAATTGGCATAATATCATGAGGACTTTATTGTGCTAAGAAAGCCAGGGTTTATTTTAGAAATTTTATTTTGCTTTCTTGGTCTCCGCTAAAAAGATATGTTAATATTAGATGACTGAAATAAAGAGCATCCCCTGAAGAAACAATTAATCATCTTCTGTTTTAGAAGGTAAGGGTGTTTGCTTAACCTCTGGCTTTACCTAGTCGTTCTCATCTGAGTTTGGACGTATACAGCCAGTGGCATCACATATGGTGACAAAGCAGAAGCGCTGTGCTCTCTGCCTTCAAACTACTGATGAAATTTCAGTTCTTCGTGGAGGGAACAGGTGGCCAAAAAGAGAGAGTGTTTTGATTTGTTTTTGCCCTTTTACAGGTACTTTAAATAAGTAATCTTTTATTTACAGTGAGTAGTGCATATAAATACAAATTCACTTAATAAGCACTGACTTTGAGCTTTTAGTAGCTGCTCTTAAAATAGTGGAAAAAAAGAAAAAAGTTATTTTTCATGCCTCATGAAGGTATTATTATCATTATTTTACATTATGGAGGCTAAAAAAATATTGTGCCTTACTAATAGGCATAACATTTGAATTTAATGCATTTTCCTGGGGAAAGGAGTCATTGCTATTTGGAATGAGGTCTCTTATGATAACTAATGCAAGATTTTTGACGGGGGCAATAAACTATTCATATTGTTTATTATGAAGTACAGCACAAGATGACTACAGATGGAGGGAAGACCTCCATATGCAGTGTTTAATAGGAAATTCAGAAGGGGCTCCATGGTCTCTCAGGTATTAAGAGAGTTAATTGCGTGTGTGAATTGGATAACTAATTCACCTTTGTTCAGACATTATAGACAGCTTTTATCTGAGGATACCAGTGCATTACAGACATTATTGAATTAGAGGTCATGTCATCTGATAGCGAAATACAGCCACCTCTGGTGTGGAACAAAATAACTTACGTAGTAATAATCCATAATAATTTAGAACAAGGTCAGTGGGATGAATGTAATTATAGTCAATATTCTATTACCCAGTGTGGATTATTCATGTTGGAGATTATCTGTGGTAAAATTTCAATCCTAGCACACCCTTGCGCTTTACGGCTGTATCTTCCTCTTCTTCTTCCTCTAGATCACCCTCTAGTTTTGCGCCTGCCATTTTCTCACCTTCGTTATACCCCTTAAAAGCAGATATTTCAACTCTTTTTACTTGAATACTATAGTAGTTTTGTATACTATATTGTAAGGCTTTACATAGACTCATAATGCTCAAATTTTCCACTATTTTCCCACTAAGTCTCTTTTTTTTAACTGTTAGCCGCACTCAACTGAACTGTCATATGATCATGGAATGTGTCCTGGGTTATTAAAACCTGAGTCTTTTGACCATTTTCTTAGGGTGTTTATTGCTTAGTTTTAAGAAAGTTTTATAATATACAAATATTAAATTATAGTGCAAATAGGGAATTTTGGATTGATTTTCCTTTTCAATAAATTTGTTGAGCTTATAATAATGTGTCCTAGGGCATCTTTTAGATGAAAAACCAGAAGGAGTCTGACCATCTGAAACATACTGTGGCCCATCAAACCAACCAACCAACAAAAAAACAAAAGCCGAGAGACACGTATTGAATGTTATAAGAGCTGTAAGAGTCCCCAATAAAATTAATGCAAAAAAAAAAAAAAGAATAGGAACTGACTTATCTTTTAACACATGGACATCTAACAGATAATGCCTAGGGAACTACTTTAGATTATTTATTCTGGGAAACTCTTTATGAAGTGACATTTCAGCAGCTCTGAATGACAAAAGGAATCCACTATTTTATGCTTAAAGGGGGAAGCACATTGCAAATAGAGGGTCCAGTAGTAGAGATCAAAGGCAAAAGTGAACTTGCGCGTTGAGCGAACAAAGGGAAACCATTTGTCCGGAATGTAGCAAGTGAGAGCAACAGTAGTTTATGAGGCACTGGGGAAGCAGGTAGCAACCTTGTGTGGCGGGTAAAGACTTGTTTTTATTTCATTGTATTGCGAAACCATTGGGCACCTTATGTAGTGATAGGATCTTAGTTACATTGCATTTTTTTTTTTTTACTTTGGCCATTGTATGGGGACTGTCTTAAGAATAGAAACAACGTTGAAGTTAAACAAGCAACCATCTAGCAGGGAAGCAAATAAGCCCACATGGAAGACGCACACAAGCCCGTGTGGCCATGAGGTGCCCAGGGGATTGGCTACCAAAAGATCTCAAGCAAACAACTATATTGATGTGAACGAGGAGTGTTGGATTGATGTGAACGAGGAGTGTTGGAGTAGAGCCCTTTAGGCCATCTGTAGACAATAGGATATTCTCCCACAGAGGATTATAAGAAAGGGATGATTCAACTATCTCCGACCAATCTTACATCATTCCTCTAGTTCCTGAATGCTTCCTCCCCACCATTATCATGACCCAGTTCTACCTTACAGATGTGTCTAACTGGAGCATATGCATTGGTACAGATAAGACTCCTGACACATGGAATTCAGGACACAAAAAACCCTCAGGAAAAGTAGTGAGAGTAGCAATATCATGAGGGGGAGGGGGAATAGGGAGACAGGGGAACGCATCACAAGGTTGGATATATAGCACCCCTTCCCCACAAAGGGGATAAATAAGAGAAATGTAGGTGAAGGCAAACAATGGACAATGTGAGATTCTAAATAATAATAGCAATATACCATCAATCAAGGATTCATGAGGTGGGGAGGGAAAGGGAAAAAGGAGGAGCTTATACCAAGGGCTCAAGCAGAAAATGTTTTAGAAATGATGATGGGAACATATGTACAAATGTACTTGATGGAATTGATGTATGGAATGTTGTAAGAACTGTAAGAACCCCCAATAAAATGATTTAAAAGAATAAACGAATAGAAACAATGAACATGAATGCCTTGGTGAGAGAGGGTGGTGGCATGGCCTTCTGGGGGCACTAAACCAACCAGCTGTCAAGCCAAATTCAACTCATGGTGACCTCAGGTTTGTCAAATAGAACTGTGACTGATAGGGTTTCTAACAGGCAATTTTTTAAAAGAAGTAGACCACCAACTTTTACTTCTGAGGTGCTGCTGGATGAAACGTTCAACCTTTTGGTGAGTAAGTGAACATGTTAATTGGTCTGCAAGACCCAGAGACTCGTTTAGGAGATGTCTTTAGAAGACAGAGTTCATGGAACTTGTGATAGGCTTTTGTTGCTGTGCTGTACGAGGGCCCCTTTGAGTCAGAAATGACTCCATGCCGCTTAACAGCAACTCGATGGGTTTGAAGCCGCTCTGGTGGCAGTCGGTAAGCACGCAGCTGCTTAAAGGAAAGGTGGTGGTTCCCACCCACCAGCTTTTGTGGGAGAAAGATGGTGCTGTAAAGATGTCAGCCTTGGAAACCCTGCGAGGCAGGCACTCTCCTATAGAGTGCCCATGAGTTAGAAGTGATTGGGCAGCAGCGGGTTTTTTGTTTGCTGATGAATATAGAATTAGGGAGGGAGCTGTCTAGGATGATGTCTTGGCGAGTATGGCAGGTACAGAGTGGGAAGCGCGGCAGGAAGTGAGCATCCAGGTGGACAAGTCCTGGGTGGTCTTCTGGGCCATTGAAAGAACTCCATTTTGAGTCTAAATAAAGTGTGTAATCATTGAACCGAACTGTTAAAAGATTGGGCCCACTGGTTGTTTTATAAGGGCCCTGGTGGCCCTGCAAGGTTAGCAGTTTGAACCCACTCCAAGGGAGAAAGAAACAGCTTTTTACTCTTGTAAAGAGTTACAATTTTCGTGGCTGCAGGGACAGTTCTACCCTGTCCTGTAGGGTCTCTATGAGCATTGACTCTGGCAGTGAGAAACTGTCTTGTGGACAATAAAATATAGCAGTGTGAAGGTCAAAGCCAGAAGACCACTTTGGAACTTGCTGCTACAATTCTGGTGGAAGAAGAGTGACTTAGACACGATTCTTGTGGTGGAATTGATGAGAAATAGTTAGGAGTTTCTGAATATATTTTGAAGGTTGAACTGGCATGATTCCACCTTCAATGACTCAAAAGTTATTGGTTCAAACATTGAACAGAATGGAGCCTCCACTGACTAAGATGGGGACAACGGGGAAGAGTGGTTCCTTGGGGAGAAATGGAGCTGCTTATTCGCTATATAGGTGGGATTGCATAGGCAATCAGATACACCAGACAAGGTAAAGAGATATGAAATGTTTATTGATCCCAATTGTAAATCATACACTTTCAATTTATTTGAGGAAAAGGTGGGGAAATTTAGTGTATTCAATTGAGGTCATTGGTCTTATTAACACGTTGAAGTCCCGAGGTTAGGGATTGCATCCTATTTATCATGCAGCTGTCATTTCTCAGGGTGTTTGGCACACTGGAGACAGTCTGTGTACTGGTTGACTCCGGAGTCCGTGAGAGAAACGATGAAGATCAGGCTGAGAGAATGAGGCTGGAGAAATCGCTGAAGGGATGTAGTAGAAATGCATCACCACGTTATTCAGGGGCCCCTGGGCACACGATTCTCTGTATACTAGCTATTTTGTAATTGTAAAATTAATATATAAACATGCATCCCAACTTTCTAGACAGGTATAAGATGAAAAGGAAAATCCCCCCGCTCCTCACCTGCTTGCCAGTTCCACTCCCGAAAGACAGGCACACAGCTTGTTGTATAACTCCCCAAACTCCATAGGCATGTTAATGCACACCAACTGCCTATCTGTTTTTGTCTTCCTCAAAGATATAAATGGGGTTTTATTTGGTGTTCTCCAATTTAATCCTGCCAATCTTAGCAGTGAACCTCAGAGACCTTTGCTGAGCCATACATAGAGGTAGGTCTGCATGAGAAGAGAATGGATAGTGAAGTAATTACGAGAATTTTTCTGGAGCCAGACTCCATGATTAAATGAGCTGATATATGTAAAGGCCTTAGAATGACTGATACATGGTAAGCAGTGTTAAGTATTTTCAAGTATTGTTGTTAGTTTTTTTTGAACAAGTATTTGTGTAAGTTGCTCATAATTTAATTAATTTCTTGGCGTAGATATTTTACATGGTCTCCAGCACTTGCACATAGTTTTCTTTGTACTTTTCATTTTTTGTGTCTTAAGAAATATTTGAGCCTCCAATACAATGTCCACAAATTTCTTGAAGTGGAATCGCTGAATCCAGAGGTGATTGTGATTGTCCTAGCAATACCACATGTGCCATGCATATTAAACTTAAGTATTACCTCTGACTCATGAGGGAGAGTGGTGGTTTGGTGGCAGGAGACCTGGGTTTGGGTCTCAGCGCATGCTACACAGACCTCATGCGTCCCTCGGGGAGACTTGTGTTGTGCTGTGGTTCCACTCAGAGCATCAAATGTAGGGAAACGCTAAGCAGTGTTTTAACCAGGCAGACTGCTTTTCATTTATATGGTCGGTATTTATTTAGGAGAACAAACTCTATAAAGGAATTTATTCTCCACACATTGAACTTAGTCTCCCTTTTTTAGAAGCTGCAATTATATCCTCCCCTCACCCTCAGTGCCCCATCCAAAGCAAACAAACAAACAAATAAACTCAAACCAAACTCATGGCCCTGGAGTCAATTCCAGCTCTTGGCAACCAACCAACCAGAGTAGAACTGGCCTGTAGGTTTTGAGACCGTAAATCTTTATGGGAGTAAACAACCTTACCTTTCTCCCCTGGAGCTGCTGGTGGGTTCAAACCTCTGACTTTGCAATTAGCAGCTCCATGTGTCGTGGATTGCACGTTCAACTGCTAACCTGAAAGTTGAAAACCACTAGCAGCAGCTCTGCAGCAGAAAGACGGGCTATGTTACAGCTTATTTATTTAAAAATTCTAATGATTTGAGGGGTTTGAGATTTTAGACAAAAACAAAAGTATGGAAATTATGAGAAATAACTATATAGCTAATATTGCTGGTGAAAAGTTGGTTTATTTAAGTGGATTGATGTTTATAATTTCAGTGTTCATAGGTTTTTGATATGTATTAGGGTAGTTTGCCTCATAAATGGGCATTACTTCATTTTATATAACACATGATATGTATGAAGGAGGAGAGAAAATGGGGAAAAATCATTAATGCAATTTATAACAGCATAGAATTATATACCAGATGGCATACCTCTTCTCTAATCCTCAACTGGACATTTTCAAAATTGAATGATATTGTTGATTTTTCCTCCCTACTGCAAAATACAGTTTTAGATAGTACTTATTTATGTATTTCCACTTGACTAGGGCTATGCTTGAAAAAAATTATATAAACACATCTGAACATAATCAAATGTTTCTACTGTGAGATTATATTTAACTTTAAAGTAGAATCTCTGCTGTGAGATTTCATACAAGCATTTTTTTTATAATTAATTTCCTTTCAAATGAAGAAATAGGTTGTCATTTAGAAATAATTAATCTCCGGAGATCTGATTGAACCCATACTTAGCAGTTTGCAATGACAAAAAAAAAAAGGCATTTTATTAAATATGAGGTAATTAAAATGCTCGTTGAAAAATTCCATTATTTTTAATATACTTTTCCCGTGAATTTTTGAAGCCCTTTCATATGCTTTTCTTACATCACACTCGATATCATTATTAAGTATTATTGTTATACTTTTATTGAGTATTAGAATAATCCTGACTTAAATAAGTAATCATTATTTTGGAGAACTTAAGGTTGTTTTTCCCCCCCTCCCCTTTCTTTTTTGTACTTGTTCACAGGTGGCAAACTCTGGTCCTATATCAGTAAGTTTCTAAACAGAAGTCCTGAAGAAAGTTTCGACATCCAAGAAGTGAAAAAACCTACGCTTACTAAAGTTCACCTGCAGGAGCCCACTTCCAGTGAGCAGGACAGCAGCAGTTTTGAATCCAGAGGCAGTGACGGTGGAAGCATGCTTGAAGTTCTCCCTTTGAAAACGAGTCTTACGCTGAGCTCTCAAGATGGGAGCAACCAGGAAGATGCCGTGCAGGAGAGCGCTCCCAGATGGCCAGACTCTGACTCCAGTTCCGAAGAAGCGTGCACCACCAGCTACTTGACATTGTGCAACGAATATGCGCAAGAGAAGATCGACCCAGGCTCTTTAAACGAGGAGTCCTTTACGAAGCCTGAAGACGCCAAGGCTGCTCACCGCCTCCCTGCACCCCTTGCTGCTGATTATAAGGACCTCAGCCCACAGCAGACCTCTCACGACTTGAAGCTTTTCCCAGAAGATGATAACCCAGAAGCAGGTAGTTCTCCAAAGACCTCGGATTCCCTCAGCAGATCTAAAAATAGCCCCATGGAGTTCTTTAGGATCGACAGTAAGGATAGCGCTAGTGAACTTCTGGGAGTTGATTTTGGAGAAAAACTGTATAGCCTCAAATCAGAACCTTTGAAACCGTTCTTCACTCTCTCTGAAGGAGACAGCCCTTCCAGGAGCCAGGGAGAGGTAAGAGCTCAGGACACCGTCAGCAGGGGCTCAAATGACTCCGTCCCAGTTATTTCTTTCAAAGATGCTGCTTTTGATGATGTCAGTGGTACCGATGAAGGAAGGCCTGATCTTCTTGTAAATCTTCCCGGTGAACTAGAGCCAACAAAGGAAGCTGCAGCCATGGGGCCTACCGAGACGAGCATCGGCGTTCTGGAAAGTAAACTGTTGGAAGCTCCTGATGTTTTAGGCCTCCGGCTTAGTCCTGAACCGTGCCAACCCCATGAAGAAGCAGGCATAGAAGAAGGGCGTGATCCCCACAGACCCAAAGCCCACAGTGCGGCAGAGAAACGTTATGCCCAGGAGGATCTTGGGATGTTCTTTTTAGCAGCTGTTGGCCCTGGCCGGTCAGGAGCCGCGTCGTCGTCACACAGCTCAGACCCAAAGTTGCAAGGACGTGGAGTGATTGGGTCAGCACTAACAGCCAACAACACAGGAGAAAGCTTATGCGGTATTTCTAACCCCCTCTCAGGTGCTAATAAATATAGTGCAAACGCAGACACTTTAAAACCAGAAGAAGTATTGCTGTTTATAGATCAAGCGGATGATTTGACTAAAGAAGAACCAGCGCCTTTATTCCAGAGAGACTCCGAGACCAAGGGAGGCAGTGCGTTAGCCCAAGAAGGAGAGAAGGAAATACACCAGATTTTTGAGGACCTCGATAAAAAACTAGTCCTCACCTCCAGGTTTTATCTCCCAGAGGACTGCATCCAAAGATGGGCAGCTGAAATGGTGGTAGCCCTTGATGCTTTACATAGAGAGGGAATTGTGTGCCGCGATTTGAACCCAAACAACATCTTATTGAATGATAGAGGTCAGGAACTTTTGCAAATGCATTTCTTTTTATTCGCTGTTGCTTCCAATTAACTGAGTAGGCGTTTTATCTTGTAATTAGTATCTTCATTTCCTGTCTAGAGCTTCATTATCAGTGCAGCAAATTCACCCCCAGTAATAGCTTCTAGTACTTAATGATGCCATTATTCTTAATGATACTGTTTTTAGCTACAAAAGGAGTAATTACAGTTCACTTCTGCAGAAAATGGAAGAGAAAAATGTTTTGATTTCTCCTGTCGTTTTGTTTTTAGGACACATTCAGCTAACGTATTTTAGCAGGTGGAGTGAGGTTGAAGAGTCCTGTGACAGCGATGCCATAGAGAGAATGTACTGTGCCCCAGGTGAGAGCATCTCCCACAATGAACGTTGCGTGTGAAAAAGTAGTTTGTCAGCTCCCACTTCTTTGTAGAAGTCTACTTGTCATGAGCAGTTCACAAAGGGGTGGGCTTTGCTTGTCTCTTTCACCCTGGGAAAGAAAAGCCCGAGATGAGACCATTTGATAATCCGCGTGCATAAGCATGTCAACGTCTGTGTGTGTGTGTGTGTGTGTGTGTATATGTGTACCTCCACAGACACACATATACGTCTCTGTTAAATGGAGTTATGCTTCACTTAATCTGCCCCGCACTTCTTAGAAATATCTTAAAACTGTAGCTCTCGAACCTCTTCAAATGACTGCTTTTTACGGTCATGTGAGAGGTAGCTGACAAAGAGAAAAATTGCTCAGTTTGAAAATGTTTTGTGTGTGTGTGTGCGCGCGCGCACACGTGCCCGTGCCGTTTTCACGACTGACATGATGAGCCATGCTCTAAATTTGAGAATGTTTAGGAAGCATGCGTTAGTTTTAAGATTGTCTATTTACCCAGTTGATAGAACAGGTTTCTCTTGCCCTTAAACTACTGTCCTTTTTTAAACTAGAGATTACTTTCTGGTTGTGTTAGCCTCATTGTGCATGATTACATACGACTTG
Source organism: Nesogale talazaci (assembly GCA_004026705.1). Classification (NCBI taxonomy): domain Eukaryota; kingdom Metazoa; phylum Chordata; class Mammalia; order Afrosoricida; family Tenrecidae; genus Nesogale; species Nesogale talazaci. Next base: position 32,755 of record PVJH01011534.1, on the reverse strand, counting down.
GATTTGAGTTAGTTTTTTTCCTACCTGTTTAAGTCCGAAGTTCCTTCATCTTTGGCCATCATGTAGTGACTTTGGGTGATAAAGTTACTTCATTCATCACCCCACTGACCTTCAGAGACTGTCATGCTGATTATGCTGACGTGATTGGTTTAATTGATCATCAATACAGTTTTTAGTGTTTGCTATCCAACCGCCATCGTGAGGAAGGATGATGAGGCTTCATCACATGTGCTTTGGACATGTCACCAGAAGGGAGCTCCTGGAGAAGGTTATCATGATTGGTATAAGATTGGTCAGAGTCTTATCTCGATAGACCTGCAGAGATAACAATACGTACTAGGAAATAAACAACAGGGATCCTAAGATGAAGCACCCGAAGAAAATAAAATGATGACCCCCTTTCAGATGGGTTGTAGTGGGGAGACGAGCCAGTCAAGGTACAGTGTAGCAACAGTGAAATATACAACTTTCTTCTAATTCTTCAATGCTTCCTCCCACCCACTGTCATGATCCCAATTGGAAACAGAGGTAATTCGGGACCGATAATCCTTTCAGGACCAGTGGTGAGAGTGATGATGCCAGGAGGGTGGAGGGAAGGTGGAGTAGAAAGGGGGAACCTGTTGTAGGGATCTACATATGACCTCCTCTCTGGAGTATGAACAACAGGAAAGTAGGTGAAGGGACACATTGGACAGTGTACAATATGACGAAATATTGACAATTTGTAAATTGTTAAGGGTTCATGGTGGAGGCAGATGGGGGGCAGAGAGAAATATGGGGAGCTGGTACCAGGAGACTAGGCAGAAGGAAGATGTTTCGAGAATGATGATGGCAACAAGTATGCAAATGTGGTCTGCATACAATTGATGTATGTGTTGATTGTGATAGGAGTTGTATGAGCCCCAAATAAAAATGATTTACTGAAAAAAAAAAAAAAAGATTGCTCAGAGTCCAAGAGGAAGAGCCTCCATGAAGTGGATTGACACTGTGGTTTCAACAATGGTCTCAAAACCCAGCCAACCATTGTGCAGACGGCCTGGGTTCTGCTGTCTATAGGATTGCTATGAGCCCAAATGGACTCAGTGGTGCTGAACATCCTCTAGTCAGAATATGATCTTTGCCCTTCTGAGTAGTGGAAATGATTAATTATAGCTTTAGCTACAGCCTTAGTTTTTAAAAATGTTATTTCTGTATCAGGGAAACAGCAAAGGTTTTTTTTTTTTTTTTTTTTTTAACAATAAAGCAAATGCCCTAAAACTTTCTGAACAGCAATTTGGATTTCCTTCCTTTTTCCTCTGCCCTTTGCCTTTCTTCACATTAAGACTTTGATTTCTTTCGTTCTTGGGTGCTTTTGAGCATAGATACAGTCTTTGGTTTTTCTCAACTTGATACTTGTTTTGAAAACCTTATTAGTCTGACTTAGTAGGAAAGAGGTTTGTAAAAAAATTGTTCTGTTTCAATTCTTACCTCTCTCCCCCCCTTTATAATTGGATAAGTGATATTTTGGGGGACCAGTGCATATACATTTATATGACAATGTAAGGGATTTTGAGACTTTGGGATGAAAATTAAATTTAGGAATTCTTTTGAGTAAAATTTACTGAAATTCTGAGTGTAATTCCCCAGGAAAATCAAATGTTTAGTGACTATTCTGTACATAGAAGTTTTGATGGGAAAATATAGTTAGTTGTCTTTTAATTCATTTTTCACAAATGTTTTGAAGCTCTTTTATATTTTATTCTTAATTTTTATTGAAAACCTGGGCATTCTTACAGATTTTTTTCCTTCAGTTTATAGTATAGTCATAATTACTTATGCATCCATAGCACATGGACATCCTAAGCCATTCATTATATTTGAAGCGAAACCACACTGTTTTCATTAACCTGTACATACTTTCAGTTTTGTGTACTTGAATGAGATACAGATTTTGTTACTGATTTTTCATTTTTAAAACATCTTTCCCTGAAATGGCACTTCTCATGGTTCACCAGCAGGTGGCAGTCTTCCATTAATGGATTTTTGCTGTCATCTGGGGCAGTCTTTCACCAACGCTTGGTGAAAGCTGTAGTCTGAAGAAGGGCTTTGTTGTAATTATTTGCAGAAAAGAATTGTACTTTCAATCCTCGTGGGTTGCAAATGTGTACCAGTATTTTATGCCTTGAAAAGTGCGGAGAGTCCTTCCATAGGAGTTGGTTTAATCAGCAGGGTGAAACAAACCCATGGGTGGTGTTAGCTGAACAGTAATGTTGCCGTTCTAGTTTCGATAATTCAAGGACTAGAGTGTTAGAGAACCCAGGTCAGCCAGCATTGGCCACCCTCACCCTGCTACTTGTGTCACAAGGGGTGCGAACGAGAACACGGTACATTATGGTTTGTCTCATAACTGGACCTCAAAGCTGCTAGTCCTTTCTCCTGCAGCCCGTTCGCCTCTCTTCTGAGGGGGCAGCAGCGATGATATGAAAATGATTCAATGTGTAAAAGTCACAAGTCAGTGCAGTAAAACATGGAATCTTGAGCTATTGTTTAATCTCCTTTTAGCCCACGTAATTACATTTTCCCCACGGGTTCTGTGTCCTGTCTACTTCCTCCTTCTAACTTTCATAGTATTGCCCAAGTCACTTTAAAACATATTAAACCCTGATGTTTGGTTAGAAAGTAAAGTTGTCACAAGATTGTGATGACAGAGCTTCACTTCTGTTTACACAGCTACCCTGCCACTCCTCCCCCTGGGAATCCGTATCACATATTTGTCCTAAAAACATGATCCACCTGCCCGGTGCTTTAGACTATCTGCAAAGTATCTTTTTATCTTGTGGTTGATGCGCCTTTATATTTTGAGAAAAGTTTCCAGTAACAGCTTCGATTTACATGGACAGAAACTTGAGCAAATGCCAAGCCAGCAGGGGGTCCATTATTCTGCTCTATAAATAAGTTTTAAAAAGAAAACACACACACACTCACACACACGGAAACCTGTGAATCAACATGTTTTGGTTTAATTGAGGGGAAAAGCAAGATAGATAAATTTTGAGATGCAAATGATCACCTTCTGTTATTTATGTGTAGTTGTTGCCAACTTTGTGATCTTGGAAGTTTTTAAACGTCTTAGTCAATTCAACAACGTATACTACCAAGGATGTCTAAATAGGCACGTTTTGACAGCGCAGCCGAGAACTTTTTGGAAAAATTGCCACTTTTTCTTTATATTGAAGAACGCAAATTCAACAACAAAAAGACACAAAGCACGGAGCTTTCTCTGTCTATGGCTGTGAAAAAGCCAGCGCATAAATGGCTGCAGCTGCAGACCCATCGCGAGAGGGGCTCGAGAATATGAATTCACTGATCAGACCCAGGCCCTTTTCAAAGTAGAAACCGTTCCTTTTAGACTCACTTTGTGTTCTCCGATTAGCTCCTGTGATTCTCCAGAAAGGTTTTACTTTAAATAAGCATCCTTCCTGGTAAATGGGTTCCTTTCATGCCGGAGCACCACAGAACAGAGTTCAGGAAGGGAAAAAGCAAAAGAAACCAGCCCCGGCGCAGGCGTGGAGCGTGTCGCAGGTAACGGAAGTACAACACTTTCCACTTCCTTGTTAGGAGAGTCTTCTAGACCCTTCCTTCATTTGGAAACTTGCTATTGGAGTAGATCACAGAATCAAGATGGAGGCGATGTGGTTGTTCCCTCGCTAGAGAATTTCCTCGTAGTCTTTCTGATTTCATTTCTCTCTTTCTGTATGTGTAGAAAATCTTTTCCCATCAAATTCTCTGCATTTTATCATTGCAATTACTAAAGTCTTACAACATAAAATTTATATATATTTTAATAAACATGGCATTTGAATTTTTTAACAAAAGAAAGACTAACATAAAACATCAATTAAAAAAAATCCCTCCAGATAGTTTTTTTTCTCATTATATGTTTTTCTTAGTATATGTTTGATTAGTGGTCTTGACCTAAAAAATGGACTTGATCATAAAAAATCAACTGAAAAATTGAGTCTATGGTAGCAAGCATAGAAAACAGAAAAGACTATACGTGAAAGTGAGTAAACTGGGGTACGCTACTGGCCTGATGCCAGCGCCGTCACTTGGTTTCCCGTTCCCCTCTCCCAGCAAGACTCGAGGGGCCTCTGTTAGCCTGCTCTTACAGCCCACCCTCTACGAGCCTTTCGAACACCTGAAATTTACACTGCTCGTGCTCATCGACTTCTTTTCAGACTTAAGAATTTATAGGTGAATATGTGTGTAAATTGAAGAAGTCCAAATGTTTTTCACTCCAACCCAATATCCACGCTCCCAGATGTCAAATGACAGCTTTGCTTTCTCTCTTAGGCGATTTCACACTTGGAAAAAACTCACAGCTGATGGTGAAAAGTGAAACATAGGAAAAAACCCTCTGAAAACTGGCTGCAGAATTCCATTTCAGAGCATGACATTTGTTTACTCTCACCCTTCCCTCTCCGAGCCTGATTCTCAAATATCCATGAATATATTTGTTGGGGGATTGTTTCCCATATCTTCTCCTTAAACAAGCTTTATACTCGATTTGCTTCTTTTCAAGCATGGCGTTCTGTGTGTTAGTTATGTATTTGATAATTAGAACTAGGACTCAGACCATGAATGGTTTAAAATATCACAGGGCCATTGCAAATTTAAGTTATAGACGATTTAGATGGAACTGAAAATTCTCAAATATGGATCAGCTATTACCTCGTTGCATAACTTCGTACAGATTATTGAAGACTTTTGGGACCACCATTTAGTAGAAGCAAAATAGACATGTTAGGTAAAAATAAGATTGGATGCCAGAATATCTAACATCTTTCTTACAAAAGATTGAATTAAAATTCAGTTTTATCTTTGTAGGCAAGACTCTCCCTCCCTACTCCAACTATTAATATTGACTTCACATCTTAACATTAATAGCTTAAAAGAAGTATTTCATTTAGAGACATTTCTGTGTATACACACAGACACACACTTTTAGAGTTTGTACATAAAGTATACTATATGAAAACAAAGAATTTATGGAAACTTTTTATTCAGGGGAAAGAAGCCAACATCTTTTGATCAGGGTGAAAATGAAATAAATGCTCTTTGTGTTTGAGGATTTATGGGTTCTGGATAATTTTGCCAGGAATGAGGAAGTTTGAGAATGTCAACTTGATGGACAAAGAAAACGATTAAGTGTGTGTATGTGTATGCGTTTGTGATATTAGTATGTCTCCAGGGAATATGACCATAAATCCAATGCAGCTTTTCTTTTTAAACAAGAGGAAGAAGTAAAAGGAGGATGCTGTAGAAATAATTTAAGTGTGAAAACACTTTGATTAATATTTAAATATTGTTTCAGACAATAACTCTTTTGTTTGATTTACCCTCAAGCAAAGCTTCAGCAGTAGCTTTTGTGTACATAGTCGATGTTTTAATGTTTTCCTTGAATGTGTAACTAGTGCTTTTAATCCTCTATCTTTCATTTCTAGCTGTCACACATACAAAAGCTAGTTGTTCTCCAGGAGAACGCGTACATTTCCAAGCCATTCACTGCTGTTGAGTTGACCCTGCACAAATGAGCCACATGGTTTTCAAGGCTGGGACCTTTCAGAAGCTGATTGCCAGACCTTTGGAGGTTCCCCTGGGTGGGTTTGAACCACCAAACGTTTGGCTAGTAGGTCAGGACCATTTGTACTCAAGATTGTAAGAAGTGTGTTGAAAAAGGAAATTGATGGATAATGGATTTCCAGCCCCCCTCCCCTCCAACCTTTTGAAGTCCGCTGGTATTAGGATAAGCAAAAGGGCCCTCAGTTCCAGTCTCCCCAAACCTTGTTTAGGCAATATCCTCCAGGTGGAAAGAAGATTGTAGGATCACTTTTGGTATGTGGGCTGTATCCTGGAGTCCTCACAAATCCCCGTGCTGCTGTGGGTGGGCCACTGGGGCGAGGCCAGTCCATGCCGAAACACCCGCTCTCAAAACGATTGGGCCAGCAGTCAGGTAATGCCAGAGAGCTCAGCCCTTGGCATATGGGACCTGGTTGAATGACATATCTCAAGAAGAAGAAACTCTTCAGGCACCGTTATAAACAAGAGAACCTGTGGGTGTTGACAAAGCTTTCTTAGAGAAGTACAGCAGCTGCGGACACTTCAACCTACGACTTGGTGGAAGGCCTGAGGGTGCCCACCTCGTTCCCTTGCTCTTGAGTCTGCTCTCAGCCAATAAGCCTCTGCTTCAGTCACAGCCGGGTGGGGCGGAGGAGCTCTGCTCCTGAGGGGCTCTGGGCTGGAAATCTTTCTCCCTGGAAGCAGCCAGTGGCCTCAAACCACTGACTTCTTCTCAGCCCGGCATGTAACTTCCTGGGCCACCAGAACCGTCCTTCCGACTCGCAGCCGTCCCAGGCTGTCATGTCTATGGAAGCTGACTGCCACATCTTTCTCCTGGGGAGTGACTGGTGAGTTCGAACGGCCAGCTTTTGGGCCAGTGCACCGAACCCTGTGCCACCAGGGCTTCTCTGATCTACTTGATTAAAGATGAGTTTTTATAAAAGTCGTCTTTGCTCCAAACCTCTTTTTTCAAGATGTAGGGCCCGGTGTCTTTTTTCAAGAGTAAATCATGAGAACCAGTTCTCAAAGAACTTGAAGGCTTGCTTCCTACCTGTCTAAATGGATTTTTGTCAGTGATTCCTATTAAATAGCCGCATCTCTGAGTTATTCTAAAAGAGAAAGTGAGCTGCCTCCCGCCTTTGACATTTTGCAAAGCAGGTGCGGTGCGGAGTGTTCCATAGTGCTGCCGGAGCGAACTCCTCGGTCCGACTCACCAGGGCAAGCATGTCCATTCGGATTGTCGGCAAGTAACCAGGACTAAGTCCCTGCAAGCCAGTGGTCACAAGTACTTCCTACAAATAATGCTTTTACATGCCAGGTGTTGAAAGTCAGATGATGACAGAGTGCTCAGGATTCCCGAAGGCCCTCTCACGTCAGCACAGGGAGCGCCTACCGTCAGAACACGGCGGCCCGGCAGTGGAGGGCCAGGTCCTGGCTTGCCATTTTCCATTGCTCTTGTCCTCATCAATCAACTCTAATTGCTTTAGTTAGGCAACACTGTGACGCCCAGTGGCTACTCAGAGTGGCGCTGCTGTGATCTGATCAGTGGAAAATGGAGCATGCTGTCGGTAGAAACTCAAGGAGAGAGAGAGAGAGAGAGAGAGAGAGAGAGAGAGCATACAGTGCTGGGTAGAGCTCAGAATGTGATCAGCCACCAGAAGGCATGTGGTTGCTCCCCAGCTTCTCTCTCTGACCAGGAAATGGCGTAGTAACGCTACCGTTAACCGCCCCTTTGCAAGTTGTTCTTTGCTGGTGGAATGTTGCATCAAGTTAAATCAAGGAGTTTTGACCCACACAGTGCAGATAACTGCCAGGAAAACTCCAAACGTGGTTGCCAGGTCACTGTGAGAACAGGAAAATCAGAGAAGGGGGCGGGGGGGAGGGGGGGGAAGCAGAATTAAGTGTGTTGCCAAACTCATCCTGAACTAGCTGAGGGTAGTCGGTCCTTTGCCCCCATTCCCCACAATGTATGAGGTGCAGGGCTTCAGACTTGAGTGACCTGCAAGTAGACTGAACTAACAATGTGGTAGTGGCAGGAAGCAAGGCTTAAGGCCGAGCTGAGCCAGGAGAGTCCTGTGGGAGAGCAGGACAGCTCCATCCCCCTTCTCCACAGGGCCATGAGCAGAGGTGAGCCAGCTCTTGCTGCCTTTTCCCACCAGGACACCCTGGCCTCTGCTCCTGGTCCTCTCTCATGACCACTCTCAGTGGTTATAGGAATATGGTACCAGAAACTTTGTAGACCAGCAGTTCTCAACCTGTGGGCTGTCACCCCTTTGTCTGGGAGTCAAATGACTCTTTCACAGGGGTTGCCCAATTCATAACAGTAGCAAAATTACAGTTATGAAGTGGCAATGAAAATACTTTTATGGTTGAGCAACATGAAGAACTGTATTAAAGGGTGGTGGCATTAGGAAGGTTGAGAGCCAGGGGTTTAGACAGTTCATGTCTCTACTCCACAAATTGGTCATTTGGGTAATCAGTGAGACGTAGTACAGGAGGACTTTACGGGATTTATAACTGACAATTGGGCAGCATTAACTTTCTGAAAGAAAAGAAAGAAGGGGAAGGGAAATATATGTATTCATTTGTGAAAAACAAAATCAAAGTTAGAATAAACTGGGAACTTAAAAAAAAAGAAGAGAAAAGAAAAAAAGAAGGACCCAAGTACCTACTTTGAAGAGATGGGCTAGGAAATGGAGACTCCAGGCTTTCTTAGAATAACATCTTTAGAATTAAAATCCTCTGCTTCAGGTATGTGTGATACCTTCAGCAAGGACGTTCATATCACTCCATTTCAAGCACAGGTGTCTTTTTGTCTTCAAAACTTCTGTAATTTCATTTGCAGATAGCTAAAAAGTAATCCAAACCCGAGATTAAAGTGAATTTATATTCCCAGAGTTGACACAGCTTCTGTGGACAATGCTTTATCTTAGGGCTTGTGGAAACTCATTAGAACGTACTGGGGAAAGCGAGTTAGTTTAAGTCCTTTGTGCACTTGAGCAAATCTGTTGTTGCTAACATTAAAAAAGAAAAAAATCATTCCTAACTGATAACTGAATCATTTGACTAGTCCCTGAGCCAGACACGATGGCCAGCTTGTAAGTTTGTAGCCCGCCTCATGTCCTTAAGAGCCTACCGGCACGCATGGCCATGGAATCCATTTCAGGTCCTGGTGATCCCGACCAGTGCAGCGCAGGACTGTGCTCTGGAGGGTTTTCGATGGCTGACTTTCCTGGAAACTTATTGCCTGATTCTTCTCTGGGAGAATTCTGCCTTAGCAACTAAGTGTTTGCTAGACCCTCCCAGTGATGCCGTGACGGGGCCCCTGTGGTATCTGTTGAGTGCAACCCCTGAGTATAACTTCCTTGTTTTCTCTAAGAAGGTAATGGTGATGTTTACCAAAGCAGACCACTCTCTCTTTTTCCCTGCAGTACTGGTGGGTGGCTTTGAACCATTAGCTTTTTTTTTTCTTAGCAGCCAAGTTCTTGCCATATAACACCAAAGTCAACAGAGGCAGGAGGAAATCTTAATTCATCTCCCAATCATAGTTTCTTTTCTCTCCCAAGGCGATGTAGTGAAAGTTGCCCGTGTCAGTGCAGACTGCAGCCACCTGCCCACCTGATATCTGTTCTCATCTTCCTTCATCTGTTCTTCATTCTGCATTCAGAATATCTTTTAGATGATGTTTTAAATTTTCTAGCCCACCACACAGGCGAGGGAAAAAGGACTTGTTGTAGATCTGTGTGCTCTGTGGGACTTAAATATATGGCCATTTTAGGAGGTTTGGATGCCTTGAATGAACAATGCTACAAAATGCAAGATTGATTGATTGATTCAACAAAGACTGAACAAGTGTCTCCTGTGTCCCAGGTTTTGGACCTAGGAGCCAGAAGTTAAAGACAACACTGGTATAATATTGACAGTGACTTTTGAAGATTTATTTAGCAATAAGACTGCCAAAACAGAAGACATATACAATTGGTTAGCTGGGGCCTTCATAGGCCTTTATAGGTGAATGGTTGTATTTGTAGAATGGTCATTTGCTGAGCTAACAAAAGCCATGCCTAGCTGCTCCTCTCCTTCTAGTTTAGTGCCATATTTTGTTGTATACAAAAATGCTTTCTTCTCTGTTTCTTTCTCTTTGCTCTTTCGTCCTCAGCTGTAGTGGAAGACTAATGCTTAGCTCCTGCATAGAAAATCTTTATACACAGCAAGCGCTGCTGAGAGCAATTGACTAGGAGTTTGTAATTCTGGTCCCTTTCAATTAGCAACAGATGCTGCAGGGGAAGATGGTCTGTGTCAGAACACAGTCCTCGTGTTTCTGTACTCCGGTTACGGGGAATGCTCCTCGCTGAAGAAAGACAAGGTTCTTTTCCTTCGTCCATGTGCGTCACTCACAACACACCAAATCACTGTTTGTTTATTTAATGTTTAACCTTCCCCCACACCTATCACAGTCCATTACTGAAACCTAACCAAGGCCCTTCAGAGAAAGTTCACAAATTCTTGACCATCTGTCATAGCAGTGTCAAGGCTATGAGTATTAGACATTTGTTCGAGCTTTCTTTCTGATACTGTGAACAACGTACGTAGTGCTCACTTTGAACAACAATGAGTATTTGGCTTGATTCCTGTATTCCTCGTTCACCAAAGATCCCTTTGATTATAACAGATATTTTTGTTACTTATATTTTTTTTTTCCCCAAGAGAGAATTCGATATTAAGGGCAGATACTGAAAGTCAGATTTTTAAAATCATTTTAGGGAAAAAAAGGGGCATATATTTTGGAATTAGAAAACATATTTGCCTTCCCCAGAATGTATATTTACTATTCTCATTTTAATACATTACGTTGGGCAGCTGTGAGTTGAAATTAATTCACTGGTAGTGAGTTATAGGCCGTTGGCTTCAAATTTGTCCCCTCACTCTGATAGTTGAATCAAGTGTTACTTATGAGACACTTTCTTCTAGAACCTCAGCATTAATTGAATTTGAGTATATCATAAATGCTTCATTGGTAAGAGTAGCTGCTTTCTCGTTGACTTTTATATGACAATAGTTCCCTAGTTGTTATAATATTGTGGGGCAAGGGAGAAAGAGGTTTCTAAGATTCTATTTATAAAACAAGATATACCATATATACTCAAGTATAAGCCAATCCAATATCAGTCAAGGCACCTACTTTTACCACGAAAACTGCATAAAAAATGTACTGAAGAACTCAGCTGATACACAAGTATATATGGTAGGTAAGGTAATATTCAGAAGAAACATTTACATACACAGTCTAATCAAAACAAGATTCCTCCTATTTTTAAAATTCTCTAAGAAGAAAATTCAAGATTTTCTCTCCCTCTCAGTATCCTGAAGGAAGAGGGACAGCAGAGGTGCAGGGAGGTGATGGACTTGCCCTGGAGGAGTTTTGAATGGGGAGGGGTGAGGCCATTATGATGGCGTGCCTAGAAGTTAAGGAGGGGTGGGACTTGATAGTGAGGGTGGGCCTCCCATAGTACTGAGTCACCAGGGAACAGTCGAGATAGTCTGCCTTAGCAAATCCATCAAAGAACTAAAAAGTGAAAGCCCAGATTCCCTTATTTTCCCAGCATCTTCATAGTATTGTCTCCTGAAGAAAAGTAAACCTGGAATTTGGAGGAGGGGTGGGGTTCAAGACACCCGAGTTGCCTAAAATGCACTGTGATTCATTGCTATACAATTTTATTGAAAGGGCGGAACTCATTTCAAACTTGAATTTAACCCACATTTTCGAGGCTTCTCTATATTCTACACTGTGCCTTTGTGTGTGCTTTCTGTTTCGTTTCAGGAGGTGGTCGTGTCTAAGCAATGGTTTAAATGTTTCAGGCCTTGAAAGCAGGGCCTGTGCCCTGTAGGTAGTGGATTTGGGGAATGGAGTCACGTGTACTGAGGTGCGAGCCTTGCTTTGCTTTCCTTTCCCTTCAATTCCCCTGTAGTTCTAGGCCGACTCCAAGCCCTCCGTTGTGTTCTTCCTTCACTTTTTTCAGAGTTGGGCCTATAGTGACAATTGTGGAGTCAGGCTTTAAAACCAAAAAGCCTCCCTGCCATCAGGTGGTTGTGGTTCACAGGTATCCCTGGTTGTGGAGAGTAGAACTATCCTTTCAGCTTTTTTTCTGAGATTTTAAGTCATTAAAGGAGCAGAAGGCTTCATTTTTCTCTCGTTGTGGAGAGTAGAACTATCCTTTCAGCTTTTTTTCTGAGATTTTAAGTCATTAAAGGAGCAGAAGGCTTCATTTTTCTCTCGTAGAACAACTGTAGGTTTGAACCATGAATATTGTAGTTAGCAGCCCAATTAAACATTATTTGTCTCTAAAGCGCCCTGCTGGCACAGTGTTTAAGCTTTTCATTCGCCAACAAAAAGGTTGCTGGTTCAAACCCACCCGCTCCTACCCTGAAGAAAAGACCTGGCTTGCATTTGCTCTCCTGGAGCTCAGTCTAAGAAAGCTGCTGGGGCAGGTTGCCTCTGTCACACGGTGTCATTATTAGGTCGGAATCAACTCCGTCGCCTGTAACAACTCTATATAACTCGATGGCTATAAAGTGGAGATTTACTAGACTGATTGTTATAAAGATTATAAAAGTTTTAGTCTATGCTTTCAGAAGTCCTTTGACGATATGGGTTACCAAGGAAGCACCATTTTTCTGAAAAATATCCTGGCATATTGAAGAGTGTTCTATGAGGTGTTAAACATGCGTAAATAAATACAGACAAAGCATAGTTTATGCTGTCGTATCATTATTCTTGTATTAACACCTGTTTATTCAGTTGTGAAATTTGATAGGTTGAATCCTTGCTGTGAGCCATGCTCTTTGACTCAGTGACAGAGATCCAAGAATCGTTGATGTCACCATCTCTCTCTGAGTTTCCTTGGAAATAAGTCTGGGTATTTGTTTTCCTTAGGGAATAATTTATTTTTCCTCCCAGGTCACCAGCCCATGTAACCCACCACCCCATCAGGGCTCCTTTGAAAAACAAAACAAAGATGACCACTTCACTGCCATCTAGTCGATTCTGACTCATCACAAGATAGAATTGCTCCTGCTACTAGATTTGCTTTATAGACACACAGCTATTTTACAAGTACAAGTGGTTCTAGGAGAATTAAGACTCTCTCTGTCAAACAGTAGTTGGCCTTAGAAAAGCTATTTAGCTAGAAAATGCAGGTGATGATTGGACAAGATGAGCTTTTGAAGAGGCTAGACTAGAGAGTGGGCAGCCTGAAAGAGCTTGGGGCTACGTAACCCAGATACCCAACCAAATCCACCACCTTTGAGTCATTCTGGATTCATTGCGACCCTTTAGAACAGAGTAGAACTGCACCACTTGGTTTCCAAAGCTGTAATCTTGAAGGAAGCAGATGGCCATACCATTCTCCCTTGCAGTGACCGATGGATTGGAACCTTGGTAAGCAGCCATGCACTTCTTCGGAGCTCCTGGTAGGCCCACGAGTTGCAGTTAGGAGCCCCTGAGTCAGGTCCATTCCACGCACGGCATCCGGGGTCCCGCAGAATGAAATGCTGCCAGTCCCATGCCATCCTCACGTTGTCACGCTTGAGCTCCTTGCTGCTGCCACTGTGTCTGCTTGTTGAGAGTCTCTTCTGCGTATCCCGCTGTTTTACCAAGCATGATGTCTGTCACCTGATAACATGACCAACATGACGTTGGAATACTTGCTATCCTCTCTTCTGTGGAACATTCTGTTTGTACTTCTGGGCTTTTTTCCCCCCTTGAAGTCCAGCATACATTCAATACTCTTTGCCACTGTCTTAATTTCAGTGCCTCTGTTTTTTTGTGGTCCGCCTTATTCTGTGTACAGCTTTCACATGCACATGAGGCGATTGAAAATAGCATGGTTTGGGTTCTGCGTGGCTTAGTGACATCCTGGCCCTTCAGCACCTGGAAGAAACCTCACAGCAGCTTTTCCCGTGTGATGCATCATTTGATTTAGTGATTACTGCTTCTGTGAGCATTGAGACCTAGATATTTGATAGAAAATCTGGAGGAAGAGGGGCGGCACACAGAGATAAAAGAGTGTTGTTGAAATTAGGGTTGGAGTGAATCTTTCCTCTTTTCGTAGGCGATGGGAATCTGTAATATGACCCGAACTTGAAGCCGTAATGCTCAAACTATGAGTTTTATGATACTCTCACATTTAGTTAAATGACCACTTGCTATTTTTCCAAATTTTAACTGAACTACTTACACATTCGGAACATCCTTGTCTTGAGTTGTGAGTTACTACTCAAGTAGTGGGTATTAGTTGAATGGAAATGGGAGATAGCAAAAAGACATAGTGACTATAATCGAGTGTCATCCATGACGAAAGGACTAAAAGACTCCACAATAGTGAAGAACAATGGTTGCAGATTGAGGGGGAATCCCAGTGCTGGGAGCCGAAGCCTTGTAGGGCAGATACGGTTGTAATGATTGATAGATAATGTAAGTGCTTTTAACCCTAGCCAGTAGTTCCAGTTGTGATTTAAAACCATTTTAGCTACTTCTGAACGAAAGGTGTGGATTTGCATTTTTTTGTTGCCTTTCTATAACGAATAGAAATCAGAGTAAAGTCAGTTATTTCTGGTCTAACTCGGAAATATTGATTTTAGGAAGAGTCTTTCATAAGTTTGTGGGAAAATGGAATGGAAAGATAATAGAAATTTCCCACAAACTCTCTGAAGCCCCCCCACAGAGGAGAAAGAAGGGGTACCATAAACTAGATCTGAGTTCTTATGTGAATGCTCTGTATTTTGCACATGATGTATTATTACCTCTCTGGTTTCTGACTTGCAGATGAAAGGATAATTAATAATGGGTTAAATAATTCGTAAAGTTCTTTTGAACTTAAAGGGGTTTTTGTTTTGAAATTATAAAAATGTCATCAGCCCACCCATCCCACCCCCTTCCCCTGAGGTAGATGGACTGCTTTCCCAAATTTGAAACTGAAGCAAAATGCTGATCTGGTAGGTTCCTGTAACTGTTTTAAGTAGAGCAGCATCTTGAAGGTGTCCTTCTATCAAATAAAGAACAAATGTCTCCCTTTAATATATGGCTGTGTCCAAAAAAAAAAAAAAGCAACCACAGTAGGTGACCAAAGGGATAAGTAACTTTCAGGAATTTTGAAAGCCCAGTAGTATTTCGTAAATGCACTCTCAGCATTAAAAAGGTCACCTTGCTAACACATGTTAATTTTCAAAGTTTAATTGACCTTTGGAATTTTAATATCAACCTTTCTTTGGTGTGTTTAGAGGTTGGAGCAATCACAGAAGAAACTGAAGCCTGCGATTGGTGGAGTTTGGGCGCTGTCCTCTTTGAACTGCTCACTGGCAAGGTAAGCAGTGACCTGGCTGTTTCGTGCATGGAGCCAGGCGCTTCCTTGATTTCAAATTTAGAATGTTAGCTTTTGCCTGTGTTTTTTTTTTTTTAGATCAGGGATGAAGCGAGGAAAGCTTTGATCCAAAAAGGCAGCAGAGGCAAATGCAAGTTTACTAAGATTCCAGACTGTGTTTCTTTTGAAGTAGAATTGCATTACATTAAATAAATTGCTTGTAAAATTCTGTTATGTCAAAATGTTGCATATGAGCTGTAAGATACAACATTCTTTCTCTTCCTCTGCGATGGTTGTGTGGTTCAGTTTTAACATCTAGGATTCATATAGCTGCACGGTGCATTTAAAAATTCTCTGGATGTTTTCAAACATTTGAAATTAGGATGGAATTTTCATTTTTGAAAATTAATATAAATGTTAATGGTAATATTATCTCCTATTTTTACATACAGTACACTTCTCCTGGTTTAAGTTTGAAAAGAGTATAATACTCTCTGTGTATAACAATTGTATTTTTATAAATAATCACCTACCTTCAAGAGTAGATAATCACAACTTTGTAGGACTTCTGTGTAGTTTACAAAGTGACATTGTATGCATTTCAATAGTATTAAGTTTTATACCTAACAGATTCTAAATTTGAAAGGTTTTTATGAGCATTTTTTAAATGGAGAGCTAGCAAGTACCTTTTTAGTATTTTTGAGGATCTTTAAAAATGTTTTTCTATTATAAGCCTGTCTCTCCATAACCATGGGCTAATAGCATGGCAATATCACTGAAATACTGTTCACAATAAACTTAATATATAATTGTCATTAATCTGCTTTTGTTTCCTGTTTCAAAGTTAGAGTTCTATAGGCTGATAGCCCTCATCCCAACCTGCAAAGGTTGAACTGTATTGATGCCCGCACCTCCAATTAAGATGTTTGTTGAGCTTTCTGTGCTTGCTTTCCATAAATCCTATGATGGAACTGAGTATGGTGTTATTGGGGATAAGACGTGTACCTGATTGATTGTTTCAGACGCTGGTTGAGTGCCATCCAGCAGGAATAAATACTCACACTACTCTCAACATGCCAGAAAGTGTCTCAGAAGAGGCTCGCTCACTCATTCAACAGGTAATCTAATTGACCTATTGGCTACTGTATCAACCATGCACATTAGCAGGGCCTGCAACTCTAAAATCATCAAGAAAAGACTCGTTAATAATCCCAAATGCAGAGTTATCTTAAGACCATGCATATTTATTATCATTTTATTGAGGACTCATACAACGCTTATCACAATCCATCCATCCATCCATCCATTGTGTCAAGCACATTTGTACATTTGTTGCCACCATCATCTTCAAAACACTTTCTTTCTATTTGAGCTCTTGGCATCAGCTCCTCATTTTTTCCCTCCCTCCCTCCCTCCCTCCCTCCCTCCCTCCCTCCTCCCTTTCCCACCTTCCCTCCCTTCTAAGTCTTTGATAATGTATAGATTATTATTATTATTATTATTTCATGTTTTACACTGACCGATGTCTTCCTTCACCCACTTTTCTGGGTGAAGGGTTATGTGTGGATCATTGCAATTGATTCTCCCTTTCTCCCCCCAACGGCCCCTTCCCCTCCTGATATGGCTGCTCTCAATATGGTCCCGAGGGGTCTGTCAGTCCCGGACTCCCTGTGTCTCCAGCCTGATCTGTACCCGTACCCATGCCCTGAAGATCACGTGTGTGTGTTTGTAGTCGTGAGGTACCATCGAGTTGGTCTGGACCCACAGTGACTGTTGGGTACAGCGGATGAAAGCCTTTCTCACCCGAGCCGTGCTTACAGTTGTTGATAACTGTTGCCACTGGGTCACTCCATCTGCTCGCATTGAGTGTCTTCTTTTTTGCTGACCCTCCGATTTCTAGGCTTCTACTTTATCCAATAGGTATTGGATAATTAGAGAGGACTGTCAAACCTGTATTAGATTAAAAAAATAATCTCGGCTAACATTTAGTCAATTCCATATATTTGTGGCTATGTAAGATTTAAATGCTGGCATTGCGTTGAATGTCTCAGGGCCTGCTCTCCTTTTGCGAGTACGTTTTGTGATCTCACATACTTTTTGGCCTTTTATTTCAGCAGAGACGTCCTCCCCGATTGCTAGGGAGAGAGGTGGCCTTAGAAAATTTCACCACATTAGGTCACTACTTTAGCTTCAACCCTAAATGGAACTGGACGCCGTTGTCAAATAGTACATTGGTGAAAGCTTTGAAGAAGGAGATTATTGGTAATTAGGTGTGGAACTCCGGGGAGCTTCTTAAAGTGATTCCCCATGGTCGGATGCTCAAGTTTGACTCCTGAGTATACTACAAAACCATGGCCTGACAGATTCTCTGCAAATCCAAAGTTATCAGGCCAACTATCTGTATGCTTACATAAAAACAAAAGGAAACAGAAAGGTCAAGTTCTAAAATGTTTCTTTAATAAACATCATAACTGATGTTTAGTCTGGGAAAGTAAGGTGTTTTTTGTTTTTCTAAGGACAAAAACCCATGGAGGAAGTGAAAGATACAATATCAGCTGAGGCACCCAATTTTACCACAAAAACTTTTTGCTTTTTAAAATGTGCTGAAAAACCCTGCTTACACATGAGTATATGCAGTTTACTAAGGATAAAATTACCTAGCAGTCTCTTACAGAGTGACTTTAATTACATTCAATAACTACTGTCTATAAGGCACAAGGAACAGTGCTTTAAGCTGCCAGGAGAAGGCTCACAAATAACTATACCTAAACCAGAATGTGATAAGGGCCATCAAAGAGGATTAAGAAATATTTTGGCAAGTCAGGAGCAGGCAGGATGATAGTCAGTAATGGTGGTTATGTCAGGAAAGTTTTGTGCCATGGGTATTAATTTTACTGAACTTTTAGACAGCATCGTTGCATGTCCAGGTTGAATTTGGGGATGATGACCTTGGTGAGATGAATAACTTGAACAAAGACAAAGGACGCAGCAAGACTCAGTTTGGGAAAGAAAAATGCTGTTTTATCTGGAGGGGAAGGCTGACCATAATCTGGCGTGGACAGTGGAATACGGGGATGAATATAGGTGTCATTCCTTTAGTCAGCCTTCCACTCCAGAAAGAAGACTCCTTCTACTGTGAGCACCGAGGTGGGTGTCAGACACTGTCGAGTGGGTCCCTGTGTGCCGCTGGCCCTGCACCGCCCTCCAGCTGTTCCTAGGTGTGAGCCTGTTGTTGGAGTCATGGGGTCAGTCCGTCTGATGGAGGGTCTTCCCGTTTTCCCTGCCTTTGTACTTTACCCAGATGATGTCCTTCTCCAGGGATGGGTCTCTCCTCACATGTCCAAAGCCCATAAGATGAACTCTTGCCATCCTTGCCTCTAAAGAACATTCTAGCTGTCGTCCTTTAAAGACAGACTTGTTTGTTTTTTGGCAGCTCTGGTGCTTCCAGTACTCTTTGCCAGCATGACACTTCCACTTCATCCATTCTTCTTTGGTCTTCTTTATTCGTTGTCCACCTTCCATAGGTGTATGAGGCAACTGGAAATGCTGTGGCTGGGCTCAGGTGCACCTACGCCGCTAACATTTGGCTGTTCGGCACTTCTTTAGTTTCTTTAAATCTTAAATATTTGTCCAGTGCAATGCGTACCCTGAGCTCTTGACAGCTGCTTTCATGAGCCTTGATTCTGGATCTATGCAAGATTAAATCTTTGACAACTTTACTCTTTTCCCCATTTACCATGATGTCACCAGTTGGTTCAGTTAACGAGGGTTTTGGTTTTCTTTACATTGTGCTGTAATCTGTACTGAAGATGGCGATCCTTGATCTTCCTCAGCAAGTGCTGCGAGTCCTTCTTATTTTCAGCATGGTTGTGTTGTCTGCATTATTGTGAGTTATTGATAAACCTTCCTCCAATCCTGGTGTGGCATTCTTCCCCATATAAGCCAGCTTCTTTGATGATTTGCTCAGAAAACGGACCGAATAAGTATGATGCAAGGATAGACCCCTGACATACTCCTTTTTTATTTTAGACCAAGAGCACCAATGTAGAGTGATAATATTCAGTTCCATAAAAATTGAGATTCGGAGTTTTTGTGAAGAAGAGTAAAAGGAGTTATGGTTCAGAAAGTTTAATTTGCGTAGAATATGTAAACTATCCTGAGATGAGGATGCCAAACGCATGTTGCAGCAGAGGACCATGAAAAGATTGATCACTTGACTCTGATAAGAGAAAAGGACAGCTTCTCCTCAGTTGTCTTTGTATTTGTTGTGCCACAATAAAATAAATTCAGGGGCTGAGCCCTGGTGGCGTAGTGGTTGTGCACGGGACTGCGGCCCACTGGGATGGAGGTTCGATTCCAGCTCCACGGAGCAAAGGCTGGGCCTCCTACTCCCACCACCTGAGGGCAGTGATGCCCCCCCCCCCCAAAAAAAAAGAATGAAAGGAAAAAGAAAAACGCAAAATAAATTCAGGATATATTATTTTGATTAATAATTTAGGGAAGGCTACCAACTGCTATCTTTTTCTCCCTTAAAGAAGTAATCATTTTTATATAATTTTAGTAATGGAATTCCCTACAGTAATTTCTAAAGCTCTGCTGCTCTTTTCAGTGTTAGGAATTATGAAACAATATGGCCTTAAAGTTCATTACATCCCCCAATACAGATATGTATAGCTTATATAGTAAATCAGCATTCTGTCATCGGCCTGCCAAGGAAGCTACCACTCATGTGGAGGAAGCATCATCAGGAAAGGGAAGAGGGGTCTCTTGGCATGATTCGCCCTTTGTCATTTTGACTTTCCTCTTCCATTCCCTCATGGGTCATAGATGTCATTTAACAACTCACCAAATGGTTCGTAGGGGAAATGTCTTTTGCTTTGGGGAGTCTCTTTTCGTTGGTCATTCAGCATTGTCTTCTTTTCCTAGATTTCCTAATCCCTGGGACCCATGGTTCAGTGATCTGCCCAGGACAAGTAACACACCATAGTCCGCACACTTGAAAGAAATATTACTTTGAAAGACACATTTTATAAATCTTCAGCATGTATAGTTGTTCTCCCCAGTGTGCATTTAATTTATTATCCCACAGTTGCTTTGTTAGGGGAGAGAGATGATCAGAGAAGGCTTTAAAAATTGTGGAAAATCCCACTGTCTTTTCAACCACTTTTTTTTCCTTACTCCATGAATTTTTTGAAGCCTCCATGTATGACAAGAAAATCTGCCCAACACATTTCTGTATCTCCATTGCTCAGCCCTGTTGTCTGTTCAGCAGGACCGTGGGTGGTGGCCGCGGCTGTCTTGGGTTTGCTGCTGACTGGGACCTTTTCTTAAGCCACCCAGTGTCTCTGTGTGATCTCTCTGATGGCTGGTGTGCTGTTGAATGTAGCAGAGTAGGCAAGGTAGTGATGAGTAAAACAGTTATACTTCTGCTGGGTAGATATGTACTTGGATTGTTACAGAATACTCCATGAACAAAGTAAATTGACTTTAGTTGATGTCTAATCAGGAGGCTTCATTGGAATTTCATATCTGAAACCATAGTTTGGAAAGAATGGAGGTGGAGAGGCTACAGCAAAGAAGAAACAGCCTACACATTTGTATGTTTTCTGGAATACAAAAATATGTAATATTGTACTTATATTAAATTCTTACTTTATGTTCAATTCTTGTACTTATATTGTACTTATATTAAATTCTTACTTTATATTCAATACTTTATGTTAGCTGTGAAATGTTTGGCACTATTCACATCTCAATCAGCAACCATGAATTTTCTGATTTTGAAAATGGATTTGGTACATTTAAGATACTCTTATGATGGGAAAATTAAGCTGGTATTATAAAAGCAGATTTTTCTGTTAACACATTTATTTTAGCAGTGTTCGAATATAAAAATTCTTTGAGCAGTTAAATTTAATGGTCATTTTTGCATCCTAGACACATTAATTTCAAATAAAAAGGCATTATACTCTTTTGAAGTATATGCTTTACTCACATGGATTTGGATATATGACAATCAAGTTAAAACTCTTTTGCAGAATAAACCCCCATAAAGCACGTACTGTGTTTTAGATGTGAGCAAGATTGCTGGAATTCAGATCCTGTCTTTGGCAATTTTACTGCATGATCTTAAGCAAGTTTATTAAATGTCACTGAGATTCCGTTTCTCATCTATAAAATATAGATAATAGAGCTGAGTTAAAGGAACTGAACTATGTTAAACATTTATAGTACGTATACAGCAAGGGGCATATCAATGTTTGCTGTTATCATGGTTTCTGTCAGAACCGTGTTGAGCACTCATACTGTACGCTAATTGGTAATTTGATGCAGCAGGTATTTGAATCATAAGGAGCCCTCGCATATGTGTGAGGCCGCTGCGGGCTGGGAGCTGATCACCAAAGTGGTGGGCAGGCACATCCCATGTGGTCAGAGAGGGTTATCATACGTTTAATGAAATTAGAGAATCCTAAGTAAGAGAAAAATGGAAATAAAGCCATCACTGGAACTTTTACTTAAATTTGAATAGTAGGAAAAAATATGTACTATCAGAATATTCTCAAATGCACAATCTGAAAAGCATGTATGCTTGAAAGCTGCTGAACGATGGGAAAGAACAGGAGGAGCCTGGGGCATTCCCGTCTGGAATTGCTCTATTTCTCCCTCCCACTTGGTCAGGCATCAAGGTCTGCCAGAGGCAGGGTAGGCCAGGAGATCTGGGCAGAGGAGCAGGGGAAGGACCAAGCCAAAAGAAGAAGATAACACAGGCCTGAAAGTACGTTCTTATATGTGTGTATTCATGCATACCCACTGTGAGCCATTGGGAGTCGTACTGGCTTACGGGGCTTGAACACGTCTCCTTCCAGTCATCAGCGGATAGCTATGCAGACACCACAGTAACCCCGGGGAAGACCAAAGGGGTGGACTATTAGGAGAAACACCAGCAGCTAAACAATGTGAAGGGCTGGGAAAGAAGCTTATTGTGTAAAGTTTTTCTTCAAACTTGGTTGGGAAGTTTTCAACCATTTTTCTAAAGGTGTTTGTGTTGACATTTCTCCTCTTTCCTTCTAGGACTCCTATTGAATGCATTTTGGTTTACTCAGTATCTCACAGGATCTGTGGCTCAACAGTTTTTTCAATCATTTTTTTTTCTGCTTTTCAGAATTTATAATGTCTAGTATTGTCTCTTCAAGTTCACCGATCCTTTTTGTATCTCAAATTTGCTGTTGGGGTGCTCCAGTAATGTTTTCTAATTCTTCAATTTTTCTATTTTTTTAAGTTTTACCCCAACAGACATAAGACTAATAGGGACATGAAAAGATGTTCAGCATCATAAATACTAACAAGAAACGTTGCTCGTAAGTTAGTAGGTACTCTGTAGGCAGGACAGAACTGCCCAAGGCTGTACACTTTTGTGGAGGCAGACTCCCACATCACATCCTTTCCCCTTGGCATGGCTCATGGGTTTAAGCTTTCAGTTAGCAACAGAGTGTGTAACTACTGTGCCACTAGGGTACCATTTCATTAAGAGGTACCGATTAAAGTCATATGCTGTTACTGTATAGATACTAAAAGGGCTGTGATTCAAAAGACAGTCCCAACTGTTGGTGAGGACGTTTAGAAACTAGAACTTTCACACTCACTGATGGCGGGATTATTAATTGGTGCAGCCACTTTAGAAAAGATCTAAACTATTAAAAAAAGTTAAATGAAACCCTTACTATTTGACACAACAATCTACTCGAGAAAAGGAAACATATAGGTTCACACAAATAAAAAGAGACATCAAGAAGTTAATGGAAGCTGAGCCCTGGTGGCACAGTGGTTGTGTGTGGGACTGCAGCCCACTGGGTTGATGGTTCAAATCCAGCAGCAGCTCTCCAGGAGCAAGGCTGGGGCTTCCTATTCCCACCAGGGCAGTGATGTGAGGAAAATAAAAGTTAATGGAAATACTTTTTTATCTATTATTTCATTTTCCCATGATCTTTTTGAAGTCCTTTAGTACATGTGAATATTAATAGAAACATTAATGATGAGAGCCCCAAACTAGAAACAGCCTAAATGCCTATTAGCTGATGAATGGATCAACAAAATGGAGTGCTATTAATTAATAGAAGACAGAACATGCTATAATATGTACGAATTTTAATAAATCATCTAACTAAGTGAAAGAAGCAGTGTGCAAAAAGCTACCTATGTTATGATTCTACTTATATGAAGTGTCCAAAAGGACAATTTTGTCAGACAGGAAGCAGGTCAGGGATTGCCCAGGGCTAGGATGGAAGTGAGGTGATGGCAAAAAGAAACTTTGTGGCTGATCACCTCCTTAAATTTACTGCTAGTCATTGAATTTACACATAAAGTACATGAATTTGATGGTATGCAAATCACCCCTCAATATCTTAGTCAAATTTCTTCAGAAAAATTAAACCAATGACCCTGTGTCCTAAAATCTGTGTGTCAGATGATGGGAAGAGTGCCGAGTAAAAAGGGAGAGAGAAAATCCTACCAAAATAGCTATTTATAATCTGGAGACAGAACACACCCAAAGGAAACTCCCTTTTCAATCAACTTGATTGCATCATATTTATGGAAGGTGAGTTTTCATTACATTAGATTAGCTTGCATCGTGGAACAGCAGCCACTAGTGTTTGGCCAAACCACTGGCAGTCATAGTCAAGCCAAGTTGATGCATAAAAACAACTCTCATTCAATGTAGCTGTGAAAGCAAGCATTTGAGGAATCATAAATGGTTCCAGATACATTCCTTCAGCATGTTCAGGGTCTACTACAATTGTGTATGACTAAATCTCCACACTAACAGCCCTGTTGCTATTAACTTAGGTATCATACTTAATTTGGAAGAAGTTTCATTTATTGAATCAAATTATTTCACCTGAGTCAGCTGGTCACAGAAAGGTGACTTTATAGTATGAATGAACTCATTCAGACTTGTGTGGTGCCATGGAAATCGATTAAGTCGGTTCCTAGTCAACCCTACCTGGACATGTGTCATCTATTTTATTGTTCCCATGTTTGAGTACATTGGTGCAGTCCTTGTTTCAACCTGTATTATTCTTCTTCTCTTCCAATTTACCAAGGATAATATCCTTCTCTGAGGACTAGACCCTTCTGATAGCATGTTCAAAGACTGAGATGAAGGCATTTCTTCTAAGAAGCATTTTGGCTGTACTTCTTCCAAGAAGTACATTTTGTCATTCTTCTAGTATTCCATTGCATATTCCATTGTATATTTCATATTCTTTACCAACACCACAATTCACAGGCCTCCATTTTCCTTGGGCTACTGACCAGCTTTCACATGCACATGAAGCTGTTGGGAATGCCATGCCTTGGATCAGGTCTTCAATGATCTCTTTGCTTTCAGTACTTCAAAGGCATCTTTTCCAGCAGATTTTCCCAGTTCAGTACATCATTTGATTTCTTGATTGATGCTTCCATCGGTGTTGCTCGTGGATCCAAGTGAAATGAAATGCTTGACAACGTCAATCCTTTCACCATTTATCATGCTGTTCAGACTCCAGTAATGTTTAGTTCCAGTGCAGGTATAACTTGAGTGGAAAGACTTCTATTCCTCTGCACCTCCTAATAATGCAGAACTTTCTCAGAATTGGGGCAATATCTAACCAGTGTAAAGATGTGCCTACCAATAATTCCAATCTCACTGTCATGGAATCAACTCAGACCCATAACCTTAAAGGATAGGGTAAGCTGTCCTACAGATTTCTGAGACTGTAACTCTGTACAGGTACAAAAAAGCCCCACTTTCTCCTGTGGAGCAGCTGATGGTTAGCAGGCCAGTGGGTAACCCACTGTGCCACCAAGTTCCTTTCAAATGTGCCTTAGAAACAGGAAGTTGGTAGATGTAGCTAGCCTATTGTACTACAGGAACATGACAGATCAGGACTGTATTTCAGATTAAGAACAAAAGCGTACCTTCAGTTCAAGTTTTCCTCACTACCCTGCCAGCAGGTGTTAGACATGGTTGCTTTTTAACCATGGTGTTGAAAACCATGGTGTTACAGTGGTATTAGACATGGTTGCTTTTCACAGAAACAGTTATTCGGCTCTTAAGTCTATTTGCTCTGGGGTTGAATTTACAATTTCTTTTTATATATTCTTGATATATCAGTTGAATTCCTGCTATTCACCCAATTCTTCTTTTTTAGCTGTTGCAGTTCAACCCAGTGGAACGTCTTGGTGCTGGGGTGGCTGGTGTTGAAGACATCAAATCTCATCCCTTTTTCACCCCAGTGGATTGGGCAGAACTGATGAGATGAACACAGTGCAGGAGGTCCTGCACCCCCTCTGGTCTCTTCTCTGACAGGCATTTATAGCACAGAGACACCTCTGTCTCACAATCATCGAGGAGACACCAAGTCATTTGAATAAAGACATTGAAGATAATGGGAGAAGAAATGGGTTTACAAGAACAAATCATTTACACAAACTGCCTGCAAAGGACATTGGCTGACTTACAACAGCAAGGAGATGTTACATGCACTTCTTTAGCCAAAGTGTGATCTTCATGTAATCTGCACTTGGTACTGCAGATGAGTTACAAACCCAACTGAAAAAGGAATGCCCTTCAAGTTGTTCTTACTTGAAAGAAGGACCTTTCCGTGGCAGCTGCTAATCAAGATTGATTTATATGAACAAATTACTATTTGCTGAGTAATATGCTAAAAGTGGAATAATGTCATTTGTGGAACTTAGCACATTGCCGACGGATCCCGAGTTTATCCAGTCTTTAATGTGTTAACTTGCAGATGGGTTTTGGATCTCCACTACTTCCCCACCCCTTCACATTGATTTGGTTGCTTGATTTTTAACTTCTTGATTTTAAAATATTCAGTTTTTAATGTGTTAAGACACAAGATTAAAGAGTGTACACACACCCTGTAGGACACTTGTACCATGATGCTCTACAATGAACATATCTCAAATGTGGCCCTGTACTTTCAGAAGTTCATGCAAGAAGAAAGCATTCCATGCTGTCAGCTCTGCCCTTCGTTGGTTGGTCCTGTTTCTATGAAGACATTCATAGAAACACTCACTTTATTTCTTTCTCCCTCTTTCTCCCTCCCTCCTGTTTGACCTCTTTTCTCCATCTTTCCATTTCTGTCATCCTTGCCTATTTGCTCACATTCCATTCTTCCCACCGTACACATATATATACAACAAAAAAGAAAATGGATTATTTATTCCTCCAAATTGTATTAATAAGGATGAAGCAATCATGAGACAAAATAAATATTATAAAATTTTAAATTTATTTTTTTCATAGCTTAATTATTTTTTCAAACTTTTGTTCCTTTCCTTTGGAATGTTGCCAATTTCTGTTTCTTCTTCTTATGCTTAACATCCCTGGCTTTGTTGGCTCAATGTAATAAGAAGCAAAGGATTTAATTGAAATGACATGATTTCCAGATTTGACCTCCAAATTCATTTGACAGTATGTAAAGGGAATACAAGTACTCATGCACTTCAAGACATGTGTGTTTGCCATTTCTTGAGGTTGTTAAGATAGTTTCTGTGGTTATGTGCATTTCTGTGGTCATACATTGGTGGGTAACATTATTTCCTCCTTATATTCACAAATGTGTTCAAAATGCTAAGGTCTTTTTTCTACACCTTGTCCAAAGAAGAAAGAGTAAGTCACTATTTCCAATTTGGCAATCTTCAAAATTAACCAAATGTTTTCTGTCTGCTTTCAATCTTCCTTGTGTTTTTGTCCAAAGACATCTGTAGAACTTCCTCATGCCCGTGCCCAGGCCCTCCCATCACATCCATATGGAAGTACAAAATGCCTCGGTAAAACAAAGGAAACATGCAAGCAGTTTTTATTTTTCTCTGACTGTTATTCTACTCCCCCTTTTTCCTTTTCGGTCCCCTTATAACCCGACCCCCAGCAAAAGGGCTGCAACCACACCAGGTTGGGGAACAGGCCATCAGGATCCTAGCTCAGTCAAGATGACCTTACTCCCTGGGACTCGAGTTTAGCTTCCCACCAGACTGGCCTCATAACAGGAACTTATGCAGGTGAGACACAAGAATGACTTCCTGTTGGGACTGGTAGGAAATCTGCAAATACTTTGAGCTGGCCATTATAGAGCTTCCTTCCAGAAGTGCCCTGTGACATGAAAGTAGGACTTTACAGCTAAGGTGAAGCCCCCTGCCCTACCATATGACAGTGGTCCCTTGGGTGCAAGGACAGCAGTGTCAACAGATGGTTGCTTTGTCTGTCTGTTGAAACATTTCCAGTGCTTCTATTTCTTGCTTTCTATCACTTGTTGTGTTTGACTAGAACTTGTACTTAACATAAGTGTATCATTCATATTCAGGGTCAGCATGAATTATTTTGGTAGTAACACACAAGATCAGTGGTTTTAGGATGATGAACCAAGTATTATTTTTATTTGCTTATGTGTATCAGGCATGTTTGCAGCTCTAATGCTGTACATGATACTAGTGTTGATCTTTTGTGGTTTTTGCTTATGTTTGACTTAAGCAAAGGAATGAAGTATGGGTCAACAATCTTGAAAGAAAACTGCCATTTAGTATTTCTCATTTAATTGTTTCTATATGAAATGACCAATGTCCTTGATTATTATTTTACCATGCTCATTACAAAAGGGCATTTCCAAACAAGCTACCAGGAACCACTTATCTTAGGATCTGATAAGAAAATTTACCAGTCCTGTTTCACACACAAGTTAACTTATGCTTTGTAAGTGTTAAAGAGACATTTTTGCAATTTGCTTTTACTATGATGTGAGGCTTGACTATTTTCAGCTTAAAGTAACTGAATTCTTAATATCTCTAAGCTTGTCTTTTTAAACTCCCCTAAATAGTTAGAAATTATGTTGTGTAGTCTCTAAGCCTTCCTTCAGAGCTATTGTGAACCAAACTTGAGCTTTACTTTGATTTAATACATGTGCTAAATAATATACAATTTAAAAATAAAAGCCAAGAGATGACCATTAAGACTATCTTCCATTTAGTGAGGATGGTAACATGTGTACAAATATGCTTGATACAAATGATGTATGGAATGTTATAAGAGCTGTAAGAGCCCCCATTGAAATCAAGGGGTGGGGTGGGGTGGGGAGAAAGAAAACAAGCAAACAAAAAGCCAAAAAAAAAAAAAAGTACCTTCCATTTAGTAAACTTCCATTGGATTCACTTGTCTTTAAGTTTAGAATCCAAATTTTAAAAACAGTCTCGACTAAAGCACAGACATCTTCTTTGATTTCCAAGGGCCCCTATAGTGTCTATTGGGCTCACTCTGAATTACGTGTGACTCCTACAGACCCTATAGGACAGGCTAGAATGGTGGTTGTGGGTTTCCAAGGCTGTAGCGCTTAATGGGAGCAGGAAGTGACAACTTTCTCCTATGGAATGGCTGGTGGTTTTGAATTGCTGACCTTGCAGTTAGCAGCCAGCTCAAAACCACTACAGCCCCGGGCTCCTACACGAATCAGTGTGTGAATCAATTTTATGGCAGTGAGTTTGGGGTCTTGAGGGATCTCTTGACAGGACCCCAGGTGATGCTGTGGATTAGATGGGCTGTTAGCCATACATTTGGTGGTTCAAACCCACTAGTGACTGCAAGAAAGGAATGAGGCCGTTTGCTCCTGTAAAGATCTTGGAAGGATCTTTACAGCTATGCAGGATGAGAATGAGTCAGAATGGACTTGATGGCACTGAGTTGGTGGAGGGATTATTTTAATTGTGTGGGTGGCACAAGACTGGGCAGTGTTTTGTTCCTTTGTCCACGGGGCCGTTATGGATTAGAACTGACTCAATAGCACTTAACAACAACAGTATGAAGCGTGCTTGTTATTTCATACTTTTTCTTTGAGGTTTGTGGAATATAAGGGGAAGTCGTAGACATTCCCTAGGCCTGTCTCTTGACTAGTTAGCCTTTTAATTTTGATCAACAACAATCTTCCGGGCCTTTCCCCATATTTATAGATTGCAAGGGGATGTGAGCTCTACAATTACTTCTACAAGTATATGATGAGTTTTCTATTTTCATAGTCAACTAACTTAATAAACGAACTTTGCAGGGAAAGACAAGATTAATGATGACCTTAAATAGGTACTTACCTTTTTCGTTGTAATTATTTTTCTAGTAATTCCAAGTACTTGGGTACCTGCCATATACTGTGCAGTAGCATACTGTTAAGTGGTTATGTAGCTGTAAAAATTATAAATAGAATGAAATATTAAAAGGTGGTTTTTCAGTCGGCCCTGTGCTGGAAAAGGAGAGTCAAATGTCTTATAGAAGGGCATGGAGATGAAGAGGTGAGGACACACTTATATGTGTTAACCTCTTAGACCTTCCTCAAGGACTTTGGTGGTATTTTTACCCTGGTGCTCTTATTTATCATATTTCATGTGTGTATTTGACTCAGTACTTTGTCAGGCAAATCGGCGCTTGATACTTTCCGTTCCTACTTAGACCATTCACCTCTGCGAATGAAGGTAATCTGGAGTTTTGAGCATTTGAAGTCTACTCAGCTCATTTTAAGGATTTCATGTTGAGCCCTTGGGTTGAAGGGCTACTGAATGGCAGGAGCTGTGAAGTCAGCCGTTTCTAAATAAAGTTGTAAACATAATAGCAGCAGGGAAATGGGAAGCAAAGCAGGTTTTTGTGCCTCGGTATTACTTGTTCGTTCAAGGACAAAGGATAGGAAATCAGAGAATGAGCTCCCCCTTTGATAAAATTTTCGATAATAGTGTTACGTTGTCAGACGGTATGCTTTCACAGTTTTTTATTACTTTTGACCTGAAGCTGCCCATATCACTTGACTTCTTCCCTTGATTTAGGTATCTTGGCTCTGGGAGAAAAAGAGGCAGTGAAAACGTGTGCAGTGTTAAGAGAGAAAGCAGCCTGATTGAGGTTGCCTAGATGAAATGGAGTCGAGCGCTCATTAGTCCTACTGGCCAGGTATCTGGAGCAGCGGAGAGCCGTCTTTGTTAAGCTAGATTTAAAGAGCAAATTCTTTGTTCCTCCCTGAGGAAGAGTTAGGCAGAAAGTGAAACTTCCTATCAACCCAGAAAAGAGATGCCTGAACTATCCTTTTGGAAAGGATTAAGCGACATACTTCTCTAGAGTCAGTTCTGTCTTCATCCCCTTGCTGTAGACAGTGGTCTGGTGGGTACTAAAGGAAGGGGCCGTGTTGTACTTTCTTTTGAGCCTGGATACCCTCTCACTGAATGTCGTAAGGAGCGATGACAAATGACCCAGCTTTGGGCACACTTAGGCTTGTTGGCATCCTGCTCTCGTAAACCTCAGATGAACAATGATCCTAGAGGAAAGTTAACTCTCCTTGGACTTTTGGGAGTTCCTCCTCAGGTCAGGGCTTTGGGAGTGTTATGGATCCCCAAGGCAGAAGTTTGACCCAGCCCATTAGAAGGGGCAAATATTAAAGATGTTTGAGCCCGTTTCAGTGCCAAAAACAATGGCTATAATATAAAATTGTCCTTATCATATTGGAGATACATGTGTATGTGTGTATAACATATGCACCCAGATAGCAACATATACATAGCATGTGCTTGTGTGTGTGTGTGTGTGTGTGTGTTTTAAGTGCTCTTGAGTTGTCCCCCACTCTTACTGTCCCCCCGTAGCACAGTACATGATACGGGCCCAGAGGGTTTAGGGGACCACCGGGCTTCTTTTATATAAACGTCGATGACTCTGTAAGGACCTAGAAAACAAGAAGAAAAAGATGCAATGCTGGCAAAGCAGTAAAGAAAGTATAATCATTGCATCTTTCAGGATAGTTCTAAAAAGGAAAGTGTGTTAGATATTTGAAGAATTTGCTATTAGCAAAATCAGTTCTGGTTGACTGAGAAACTCATTAAAATGGAACCCTTTCTCTTACCCTCTGTCTTCTTTCTCTCTTTCTCTCCTTCTCATCATTCACCCCGTCCTTCTGTTTGTGTTTCCCTGTGCTCTGAACTAAAGACATGGTATCTGCCTTCAAGGACTTTATAAAACGCCTGGTGGGCGGTGGCCGGGGCTGCGTCGATTCTAAGGCGGGCACAGTGGTCACCGTGTAAGGTGCAGTAAGTGTGGGGAAGCATAGCCAAGACAGGTCTGAGGTGCTGTGAGACAGCTTCTTGTATTGGAGCAAGATCCTGAAGTTTGAGAAGTATCTTTATTTTTAAGGATTTAAGTTTTTATTTTTTAAGGTTATAGAGAAGAAAAGTAAGTAGGGGGAGAAAAGATTGTATACAGTGGTACAAAGATGTTTGGTTGGTGTGTAGGGCGCATGAATTAGGCCGATTGGGCCAGATTAAGTACCGTTTAAGAAACTTGGACTTTATTCTCTAGATTATGGAGAACCAGTAAAATTTCTTAGAAAACTGGCATTATTACCACTTGTTTTAAAACACAGATTGTTGGTGTTAGGACAGAGAATAAGTTGTAGGGAGAAAGATTATAGAGGCATAGAGATCAGTTAGGAGTTATTGCAGAAATTAAGGCAAGAGATAAACTCCTGAATTACATGGTGGGTTAAAAAAGGAGGCTGCCTATTCTTCTCTGCCTCTCAAAGCATGTAGAGTATTGTTTCCCTATCAAACAATTGCTTTCTCGGTTCTTGAAGCAAAAGATACAAAGAGATTTTAGAATATTTTTGTTTGTAAATTGCCTCTAAGGAATCACCAGAGAGACACACACCAGGAAAGCCCCTTACCCCTAATGGGTTGATAATGATATTTCACTATTCAACGTTTCAAACTCGTGGATCCAAACTCACTTCCCACCATATTTTGGGATATTTTTAAATGCTTGGGTTACTTTCTATTTGGATAATCTTCTTGTAATTGTGCGTAGAAGACATGGGTCCTGCTAGGTGATTTCTTGTATTAGGCTTCTGATAACATCTAGTTTAGCAAGTATTCTCCACTCTTGGTCAAAGGCCTAGGAGTGATCTTTTCTGAAAACTTTTAAGTGTGAAGTTAATTTCAAATAAAAAGTCTTAGGATAATGGAGGCTGGGGGGCGTGGGCATGGCACATGCCCTGTCTCTGCAGGTTTGCATCACCTGGGAACTGATGGAAATGCATATTCTTGGACCACATCCCAAACGGGCTGGCTGAGGACCTCAGGGGTGGGAGACAGCCAGCTGTGCTTTAACAAGCCCGTGAGGTAATGGTCCCGATGCAAACTCAAGTTTGAAAACCACTGCTTCTTTGAGGTCAGGTTATTGCTTCTGCCCCGTGTGATCACGGTGCCTTCTTGGTATATGTTCTGAGTGTGAAGACATTTTCCAACACTTAAAAAACTCCCGAAGAGATGGGATTTGGGGAGTCACTGTGACCATGGGAACTGGTAACAGGAACAGACAGATAATGAAGATAAAGAGGAAGGGAAAAACATGGAGAATGAATGAATACTTGAAGAAAGAAAGATCAGAGAGGGGGAGAGGAAGAAGAGGACATAGGAGTGGTGGCTCCCTTCCCATAAAGAGCTGTCACTTCTGTCCCCTATGAATTCCATAGTTGCCTACAGTCAAACAGCTCACCTTTTATAGCTACCTGCAGTATATTGAATAAATACCAAACTATAATTAAAATGATTTTGAATATGTTTTGAGAGGATTTGAACAAGTCTGTGGGGATAATCCAGCATTCAATTTCATAGTTCTGCAAACTTCTTGAAGCTCCCTCATATTTAGAATTGGAAGATGCAGCTGGGGGTGTTTCTTGAGTAGACTTTTTATCTTTTGAAAATGGGCATCACACTTCCCAAGGAATTCA